>PVJX010003475.1:0-108247 GCA_004027295.1 Dolichotis patagonum | reverse complement strand
CTTTGTATCTTTACTGCCTGCTCCCTTGTTATTTTTAAGAGATCTTCCCTTTCATGACCCCACATTGCAAGCCTGTGTTCAATTTTTGATAGTCTATCTTTGGTTTCTTTCAAGCAGTTTTGCCAGCTTTCTATGGAGTCTTTAGTTTCCTGATAATCTCTTTGAATTTGCTTCATGAATTCTAGGTTTTTTCTGAATTTTTCATTAAATTTTTCTCTCCATTTGTGTTCCTCCATTCTTCTGTCTGTGTCTTCTTGAGAGGTGCCCAGCCCTTCTTTTATTAATCTACTTATCTCTTGTTTAATTTGAATTAATATTTCAGTTTTGGTCCCGCTTACGAGGTCCTGAAGATATCTCCTTATGTCCGCTAATGCTGTGTTTGATGTTGCATTTTTGCTGCCCTCAATCTCTTTTGTATTTACCTCTCCTGGATCAGTGTTCTCAGGGTTGGGGGCTGGGAGTTGTTTCTTGTTTCTCCCTTTCGTCATGTTTTTGGTTCCTTCCATACAAGTGTACAGTGTAGTTCCCAAACCCTTTTCTTGTTGGTTAAGGCTCCTCTAGAGGGCGCAGGCTAGGAGCTTTAGCCCTCTTCAATAGGTTATCAGAGATTAGAGTTCACCCACGGGCAGTGTATGCTAGCTCCTCCCTTCCGGGCCAGTCAACCTTTGCAGGCCTTCACTGTATCAGTGTGCACTGATCTCAGGGAAGTAATATTGTAGCGATTCACTGGGTCCCCGCCAGGGGCGCAGTCTAGTCCAAGCAGATTTCACCAATCCACTCGGAGAGGGGAGCAACCAGCTGAAGCCACTTCCTTGGAGTTAGGGCTGTCCTGCCCAAATCCAACATGTCGTCCAGTTGGTTTCCCCTTTCCCGTGGGAGGGTCTTATTCCCATCACTTACCTCGTGTTGATGCCAGTCCCCAAGAACTGCAGGGCTCCCCAAACTCTGACTTCAGCGCGGCTGCGGTGGGAATTCACGCTGCCTCTGGGTGGGTCGAGTGCAGGGCCGGTCCGGGCAAGCTGCACGCAGGGCTGTTCAGCTCTGTGCTCCAGCGGCTCAAGCTAGTCGCTTCAGTGCGGATCACTTGTTCAGGTCGGGCAGGAATTCAGGCGGCTTGAGGAGGGCGCTGTGCTCGCTGATCTTAGCTTCTCTAATAGTAGCCCCAGGACCTCATATTCGAGCAGTTTTTTGCACTTTAGTTTTTTCCTGGGTTGTGAGAGTCCATCTCTATCTGTTTGGGTCTCTCCAGGGTGTTTTATTCTGGCATTTGAGCTGTCTCTCTCAGAGAGGTTTCTCTCTCCTGCTACCTACCAGTCCGCCCTCTTGTCTTCAATCAAGTTAGAACATTTTCACACACAAAGTATGATTACAGTTAACAAAATCCATAACAATTCTTCTATATAACCTTTCTTTCCATATTTATATTTTCCAGTTGTTCCACAAAAGAGGTCTTAGTTCATTTGTTTGGGAAAAAACCCACCCAATTATGGCCCACACGTTGCTTTTATTTTATATCTTTTCAATTTCTTTTTACCTGAGGGGTCCCCCTCATCCCCCCCCTTGTATTCTTCCATGACATGAGACACTGCAGCAGGTACCCCATCTTCCGAGACCAGAGGTTCACTCTAAATCTAGGTAATGTTAAAATTGTAAGTTGGTTTTAAATCATTTTAAAAAGCAATATAAAATACATGTGAAAGATACACAGATACTAACGTCGTTCATCTAAATCTAAGTCATGGGATTATACTGTAAGGGAGAAAACTTCTGTTCACAGAGATCTTAGGCATTTTTGTGTTTTAAGGTCAGAGACACTCGTAATGAACTTTGCCACTCCTGCTCATCCCTTCTCTGGCTGTCACTGAGGGGCCGGTCACACAGCAGGGGGACCCTCCCACTGTCACTGAGGGGATGGTCACACAGCAGGGGGACCCTCCGTGGTCTCTGGTTTCAGCAAAGACCCCCCACCCCTCCCTCCAGGCCAGCTCCGGAATCGGAATTGCTTTCCAGTGAGTGCCATTAATCCCTGGTGGTAAATGAGAAGGCTTTCCAGGCCGAGAGTATTGATGCTGCAGCCCGAAATGCTGTGGGGATCCACATAGGAAGACGGTGTTTGCTCAGCAGGAGACTCGCAGCCATCAGGTTTTATTGCCGAGGAAGGGATGTGCAGGGGAAGTCGAGCAGGGCTTATTTGTACGTGTAAATAACACCACTATTAAGGAGGCCTCCTGCTATCGCTGAGCCTAAAATTACATCCCAGCGGTGATTTGCTCGGGGTCAAAGGGGGGCTGCATTTGTGCCACTGCCGGTCTCAGTGCAGCTGGTGCCCAGAGCCAGGTGTGCGGGGTGGGGCAGGGGGAACAGGCCCGTGTCCACACCGCCGATGCTGCTCCACACAGTCACTCACCACCTGAAGCCTCCGTACGGGCAGAGCCTGTGGAGTTAGGTTGGGCACTTGTAAGTATTCCCTCAAGGAGCTGCTCTCCGAAAGAGCTTCACGTGAAACACTTTAACTGTCCTCCCTGTTTTGTGCAGTAGTGGGGCTTGAACGCAGGGTCTTCACGCTGGGCTACATCTCCAGCCCTTCTCACTTCTTTCAGTTTAAGACAGGAACTCTCCAAGTCCCTAAGTTGTCCAAACTGGGCTTTAACTGGCCACCTTCCTGCCTCCATCCTGCAGAGTGCTGGGATGCTGGGTGCGCCCCTCAGTGTTGGCTTAAACCTGTCTGACTGAGTCAGACCTGGACGAGAATGCAGGGGATCTTCAGTCCGTTCCTCTGTGTTGAGGCTGCGCTGTGGCTACTGCAGCTCAGGAAGACAAAGCTTTAGCTTCTTAAAAGACCAAGGCCCCGGGGAGTGCGTCACTACTTTTGCTACTGATCTGCTGGTTATCCGGAGACCTCGCCGGTCTTAGGCCTCCTTGGGCTTCAGTGTCAACGTCATTCTTCGCTTCTGACCCTGCCAGGACAAGGAGCCAAGCACGGTCCGGTGCCCAGCACCACACCTCACACCCCACTCTCTTCCTTGCCACCCCAGGCTCTTCTCAGCTGGCTCCTCCTGGCTGAGTCGCCAAACCCCCCGCCGCCAGCCTAGTATCTGGCTTGCTCCTCTCGGGGGCCTGGGAGGAAAACCTCCGCAGATTCAGAGCTGGGATCAAACTGCCTCAGCTCCTAACTCGATGATTCCCCTCAGCCTGAAGCAGCTGCTTGCAAGAGGCAGCACTGCAGGCCCTAACCCGCCCTGGCGTCCTTAGTAGCCCTGGGAAACAGAAACAGATCCCTGTGACAGAGATCCCTGATTGCTGGGGGATGGCACCAGAAAACCTTGGGAAGAGATGGAAACGTTCATCCCGCTGGGTGTGGTGATGGCCTCAAGGTGCAAACACACAGATCATTGCTCACGCTAAGGACACCCAGTTTATGGCACTTTAGTCATGCCTCGGCGAACTTGTTTTTAAAATTATTTTTCACTCCCAACTCAGCTTCCATCAGACCTGGCCCAGTGGCGCCAGGCAGAGCCGTCCCTTGCTGGGAGCCGCAGCCGGAGCACCCTCACCAGCTCCGCTTTGCAAAGCAGCTCGGTCCTGTTATCCCAGGACCCCTTCACTGCTGGCAGTGCTCAGGGAAACGCGCTCATTACGGTTTGTCCCTGCCTGAGAGCACCCAGCTCACAGCCAGCGGTGAGGGAGCTCCGCACCCCGGGGGAGAGGCCCTGTTCACTCTCGGCTGGGGCTCTAACCGCACACCTGTGGACCATGACCCACATGCTCAGTCTCACCAGTTCTGAGCTTTCAGGATCCCAGCTGTGCTTTCGGGAGGAGGAATTTAAGTGCCGTCCTGCACCATCAGCCCCACAAGCCCTCTCCCTGCTTCCCTTCATGGGGAGAGAGAGGCGAAGAAGGACTGTGTCTTTCCCCACCACAAAACAGAAAATCTCCTCCTCCACCTGTCAGGATCAACAGGGCAGGCTGGAGCTGACGGACGTCAACCTGGCTCAAATGAGCTTGCACCCGTGAGAACTCACTCACCAGCAAGGCTAGGAAACCCAGCTGGGGGTCACCTTGAGGCCCAGATGCGTCCAGGCATCAGAGGGTGCTGTCCAGCCTCTGTCTCCTTCACTCCCACCCCTCAGTGCTCTGCCCTGGATGCATTCTCAGGCCAATCCTTGCCTTTCATTGGAGAGACAATTACGACTGTCCCTACAGCCCTACCGCACTTCAGGTGAAGGCGAGGCAGCTCCCACGGGATGATCTCTCCAATCTCACCCAGCTCCGTTTAGGTCGGCTCAGGCCAAACGCAGACTTGCAAACCCGCTGCTGCAGTGGGGAGCACTGGCCACTCTGACCTCTGGGATGCCCACACCTGGGCCACCACCACTGCTGTGGCAAGGCCTGAAGGGACAGCGAAAGTCGTCTCTGGTGGGGCCTCTAGGGCTGGTCTTCCCAGAGTAGAGATAGGGATGCATACTGGGCCGGTCTCCCAGGCCACTGGGAAGAGGAAGAGGAAGCAGAAGAAAAAGAAGAGGAGGAAGAGGAAGAGCTGCCCCTCCACGCAGGAAGACTCTAGTCCGGGAAGGACGCCCTGTCCCACCTGCAGCCACCTGGAGGGTTGCCGACATGTCTGCTCTCTTCTGAACCTCCATGGTTCTTGTCACCCTAGGAAGCAGAGTCCTCCAGCCCCGCAGGCCAGGTTGGGCATTGCCCCTGCCTCTCCAGAGCCATCTCCCTCCTGCAGCAGGAGGAAAGGCCAGGAGACCACCTGGGGCCCACAGCGTAATCACCCACCCACTGCTGATTTATTCAGTGGCAGGATCGTGACCTTCAGGGCGAGCAGTGGCACTCTGGCTGCCGAATGAAATCTTGTCCTCCCCACGCTGATGTGGGACGCTGAGCCTGGGGACAGAGGTTTGAGCTGGAAAAGGGTTTGGGGAGGGCTGGGGTACTATTATGTGAGAAACATCACACTACACAAATCTTCCAGGTACTGCCAGCATTTGCTGCCAACAAACCAGTTCTATGTCATTCTCAACACACCCTGTTTCCGGGACACAGAGACCCCATTGGCTGTGAGACGCACGGGAGGAAAGACAGCCCCTGATACCTTGGGAAAACCACCCCACACTGCTTTCAAAATCATTCTGCACAATGTGAAAATGTCACGCCCGCTCTTGTTGCTTTGAAATTTGTTTCATCAAAAGCCCTTGGTTATCACTGGCAGAGAAAATACAGAATGTCAGTCATTTCTCCTCTGACGTGTATGACTTCAGTGACATGGTCTCTAGGTCCTGCTGTTGTTTCTCTGTCTTTCTGGGTACACGGGGCCAACCTGTCTTGGAACCTTTCATGTCACTTTAACACCAAATTGTAGGGTAGGCTTCCTGAGGACGTGTGAGGTCGTGTTAAAGTTAACATGCACAGCCCCATTGCGGACAGGGTTTACAGGACATTGGACACCAGCTGTGAGCTGCCGAGATGTCGCTCAAAATCGGTCCGGATAGGAATAATCAAGGTGGGAGGCAACTCCCACAGCTGTAACCATCACTGAGGCTCCCTGGTTCCAGCAGTGCTGACAGGGGAGGAAAATGCAGCTCAGGACGACGAGTCCTTGAGCCCCCGAGGTGTGGGCACACACGGACCAGCTGGAGTGCAGGTGACACAAAGCCACACCTGGAGGAAATCCTTCGGTCACAGCGGGTCTTCTCAAGGTCGCCCCATCCTGATGACCTCAAGCACACTTCCGGGCCGCAGCGGCCCTGATCCGGGGTTGGCCCAGTTTCCTCAGCTGCACGGCTGTTTAAGCGCACTTCTTGTAAAATGAAAACAAGGCCAGCGTGGGCACCCTGAAGGGCAGTGCTTGCTCTCCACGCTCTCCAGCGGGAGAGGACAAACACGGCGGCCGTCCACTGCGGTGGGGCTGAGCTTAGCCAGGTTCGATTGCCCAGGCCCAGGGACGCAGGGAAGGTGTAGCTCTTGGACTCTGGAAGCAAGACCTCGACACCTCCCGGGCTCCACACTGGGCCCTGGGGCAGAAGTGAGGCACAGAACTGCCTCCTTCCCAGCCCTGGAAACACACTGGGTCATCCAGCCGGGTGCCTGGATCCGGGCTTTCAGCTGCACTTTCCTGGAGTTAGTGCCCTGAAATTACCCTCAAGGATGCCATCTTCTGTTCTTGGCTTTGGACTCTGCGGATTTCTAGGGAATGTGCTCAGAAGTCCCAGAGAGTGAGAAGCGTGTCTGTGCCATCAGCGACTGGCGGCACCTGGCCCATGTGGCGTGGGGCTCCATGGGGCCTCCGTTTGCTGACCTCAGCCTCCAGCTACAGGGCAGGGGCCACGCAACTCCTCTGCAGGCGGAAATTGAGGGACCTGGGGGCCACAGAGGCAGCAACACGCAGGCAGGGGAAAGCAGGAATTTTTGTTTGTTTGACGGAGGTTGACTATGTAGTACAGGCTGGCCTTGAACTCACAGTGATCCTCCTGCCTCAGCTTCCCGAGTGCAGGGATTACAGGCCTGCACCACCACGCCTGCTGGAAATCAGGAATTTAAACTTGAACTTATGGGACATGAGCCCCATCCTCTTTACCTGAAAGATGTCCCTTCCTCAGAGCCCTGCCACCTCCTCCAAACCCTGCTCCTTGAATCAAAAACCACCATGGAGGCACAGCAGAGGAGGGGCAGAGTCTGTGCTGAGCTCTCACCTGCCAGGCTAGGGAGTCCACAGCCGGCTCCAGAGGACAGGGGACACGGGGCCAGTGCCCACTCTTCAAGAACTGGCCTGAGGCCCTGTCAGTCCCAAAGGGTAACGCTTAGCTGCCTGGGAGGAGGATGGGAGTCAGGTGAGGCAGGAGGACAAGCAAGCAAATGATAGACAGTGGGGCAAGGTCGGGGAAATCAGAGGGCGTGAGGACAAACCACAGACGGCGGTCACTAGTCCTCCAGGGCCCCAGACCTGTGTAAACCAGAAGCCAGGACCTTGCTGGCCTCTGGCCTCAACTGCATTGCGGTCTGGACGCTGCCCGTAGTAGGCTTTGCTGGTGTTGACCCTTCCACTAAAGCCTTGTGGTCCACACCCTCCTGATGGGCAGGCAGGTCAGCTGCCTGGGGGGCCGTGACCCCCATCCCCTTCCGCTGTCCGCCAAGTCCCAGGACCTTGGAGACATGTGGAAGGCACTGTCACCTCTTCACTTTAACAAGTCTTGATTCCTGCTTCTCCTCCTGGGTGTCCTGCTTGGTTCTCTGCTCAGATCATAGAACCTGGAAACCGCTCCCGAGTCACACCCGATGACCAGGTCACAGGGATGTCCCTCATCGACACCCAAACTCTGGTCGGGCCCCAGATCTCAGGAGAGAGGATGGACACTGTGGGACCTGGGCTGAAGCCCGGCTCCAGGCTGTTCTGCAGCAGCCGGGGAGGAGGCCACAAGAATAGCCTGGAGCCGGGCACCCAGGGAAAACCCACCCAGGAGACTCACAGCCCGACCTACACAACAGTGGGCAGCGGTCAGGATTCCCACCGTGTTACGGCTCACGTTCGGATGCCCCTGCCAAGCCTCATGCAGTCACAGAGGTGGCTGGGTCTAGCGTTTGTGATTGGTTTGTTGTCTAGTGCTTTGACTGACTAGGGGAAGGCCTGGTATGTGGGGCACAACTGTACCCTCAGCAGGCTGGGAGGTGGAGACAGGGATCTCAAATTCAAGCCCAGCCCAGGCAACTTAGCAAGATTCTATCTCAAAGTAAAAAATTTAAAAAGGATGGGATGTAGCTCAGTGGAAGCTGTAGTACTAGGGAAAAAAAATAGGACAATGTGGTGGACTGACAACTGGTGGCCAACTGGTGACCCCCAGCTGAACTGAGTCAGTGTGGTGCTGGGTGTGGAGCCCCAGCTGAGGACTGCTGCCAGCAGCGTAAAAAGAGACCTGGAGGGAAGAAGTGTGTTGTTGATTCTCCTGGTGCTGTTAGTTCTCCTGGAGAAGCTTCTCACGCCAGCTCAGCTGTTGTCAGAGGAGCTGCTGTTGCTGAGGATGGCTGTGGTACTTTACAGCGGAGCCCTGGTCCTTACTTTGAGCGCTGCTTCCTGGCACAGCGCTGAGGCTGGTGCCTGACACCGGGGCAGCGTGCCCGAAGGGTGTCCAAGAAGAGTCTCTCAGCGCTGTGCCTTGGCCTCTCACTGTGGGCCTGTGGGACGCCCTTGTGGGGAGCCGAGGAGGTGGCAGGAGGTTTCAACCAGAGACGCTCACCCGGAAGCCATGCAAATATGTGTGCACACTTGTGTGACAGGAGGCACCACAAGCGTATTTACACATCTCAGTGATGGGGTCCCACGAGCCCACCTGCACTTGTTCCACTGAACCACCGGCTGAGGCCCAGGTCGAGTCCAGTCCCCTGGCGCAGTGTGCACCAAGCCGCCTGGTGAGTGGGTGTGGTCAGCACTGACAGATGTCTGCCCCTCGGGCACCACCAGCTTCTGCTCCTGACTGTCGGAGGCTGTGCCAAGGCTGGGTGAGCCTCTGGTCCACTCTACAGAGACCAGAAGGCTGGCGAGCTGAGCGGCCACAGCCCTCCCTGGGATGGGCAGGTGCAGGCAGAGGGAACCCAGGCCCCTTGCTGTGAGGTCCTGCAGCCTCAGGGTGGGCACCGGTTTGGTCTCATCCAAGCCCCTCTTGGGCTTCCCCTCCCTGCTTGCTCCTTCTGCTTTCCTGGGGCACCTCCTGATGCCTTCCCTGCCCGGCAGATAGAGCTCCCGCCTCCACAGAGCTGAGGAGGGTCTCAGGTGAAGCCCAGCTCTCCCTGATGACCCTGAAGTAAGGAACTGATAGATGCCACATCAAGAATGAGGGTGCTTCTGGGCATGGGGGTGCACACATGTAACCCCGGCATCCTGCAGGCTGAGACAGGAGGATCACAAGTTCACACCCAGCCTGGACAGCTTAGTGACTTAGTGAGACCCTGTGTCAAAAAACAAAGAGCTGAGGATGCAGCTCAGCACGAAGGCCCTGGATGTTGATGGATGCTGAAAATTCAGCTTATGGTTTGGGTTTTCCCAAGGGTAGCCAGGGTGAGGCTCGGAGGGCCAGGGGCTTATTTGGGCCATACCTTGGGAAAGCTAGGTTTGGGAATGAGGACAAGAACAGGGCTGGGAAGCCAAGCAAGGGTGCAGCCTGAGCCTGTGCCCGCCAAGGGCCCGTGGGGCTGAACTGTGCCGGGAATGCCACGGACCAGGGCAGCTGTGGCTTCTGAGTGACCCCGGGGAAAGTGGGCAGGGTGTCAGCCCCCAGTTCACAGGCATCACTGGGAGAGAGCGGCTCCCGGGCACCCGCTCCCCAGCTCTGAAACCCACGTCTGCAAGCCCACCAGCAAACAAGTGTCCCAGGGCCACAGCAGTTGCCAGTCTGCAGAACGGATCTGCAGGGCACCAGGCGTCTCCCGAACACCTGTACCCATGTTTGCCACCTGCTGCTGAAGCCTGGCTCCTCCGTGGCAGCGAGGAACAAGCAGCCAAGGGCGAAGCAGAAAGGCACAGTGGAGGCCATGAGATCACAGCAGACTCTCCAGACGCTGCTGGGCCCTCGTGCATCTTTCAAGGCAGGCAGATGGCGTGGGAAGCTCCAGGCTGGGCTGCGAACACCCCCAGCTCCTGGCTTCGGATTTTCTCGGCTGGGGCACAGCACATGCGCATGCCTTTAGCAGCCTGGCACCTCCTGTGGCAACTGGGGTTGCCAAGAAGGAGCTGCGCCTTCCTCCAGCCCTCTGTATCCATCCTCTTTAAAATTAGCATCTTGTTATGCAAGGGGAAGTTCACAGGAAGCCCAGAATAAACCTCCGAGACTCGGCAGCCTTAGCAGATCCGAGCTTTCAGTGTTGCCTCCCTCTGCTTCTACCTCTGTGGTGCTACAGCCTCAGAAGACTGACTCCCCACTCTGGGTCTCATTCTGACACCAGCCTTTGTCCCAAGAAGCTTCCTATCTTAGTCGCTTTTTTGTCACTGGGACAATACACTTATAGGAGCAGAGATTTATTTTGGCTCATGGCTTTAAAGGACTCAGTGCATGGTCAGCCGGCCCCAAAGCAGGAAGTGCAGTGGAAGGGCCTAGCGGAGGACAGCTGCTCACGTCATGGGGGCCAGGAAGACGGCAGCAAAGGGACGGGGTGGGGGAGAACCTGCCTCTTCCAACCAGGCTCCACTCCCTAGTACCACACTCAGCTGTGGCACCCCATCATTCACCCTGCACAAGCCCAGTGATGACAGCTCAGTGCCTCTGTGGGCCCACTCCACATGGCTTCTCCGAGGCCCAAGACGGAACCCGGGGCCCCCGGCAGGCACCACACTCGCTGGCTTCTCTCTTCCTTGTTTCTCTCCAGGTTTCTCTCCCCTGCCTCCTCAGGAAAGCTCTCTGGGATGCAGTCCCAGCATGTCTCCTGCACCCAGGTCAGTCTTGGGGTCTGTCTTAGGGAGTGTGTAAACCAAGAGCAGAGGCCAAAATATAAAGCAGGGTTCTTGCTGAGGGCCGAGTCTCTCTTCCTCCCAACTCCCAGCTCCAGAAGCTTACATGAGAAACGCAGTCTGGCAGTCACCCCCCCCCCACACACACACACTCCTCAGCAGTCTCGAGACCAGGGCGTGGCACCCCGCCATCCCACTGCCCACAGCCCATGTGCTGTAGCTTAGGGCAGCCTGTGAAACTGTCTCTCCTCACTCACGTCCAGCTGCTGGGAAGTGCATTTCGAGCCCTCATCACTGTCACACAGGCTATTCCTGCGTGGGACAGATGTGGTCAAATTCCTGCCGTCCAAACACAACTTTCAGTGTGAAACAGTTTTCTTCTTTTCTTTGGCTGCCATTTCCGCCACCCTGACGTTCACGCACGGCTCAGCACAGCACGGGACCCCAAACTTGACTTCTACCAACCCTGGACCTCCAGGCAGCCTGTGGAGATGTGGCCCTGCCTCTCGGCCTGGGGCTTGGGCTGTAGACAGTGGGTGGGTGGCACGGTCAGCCCCAGGGCGGCAGCAGCTCGGGGAGGAAGAACTGTTGGGCGGTCTTTACGCGGCCACATCCCGGCCGCTTCCTTCCCACGCTCACCCATCTTGCTGGACTTCTGCCCCTGCCTAGCCCCCAACTCGATTTGCCTCTTCACCAAGTTGAGTCAAAGTAGCCAGAAAATAGACAAGCCTGATAAGGCGTGAACCCCTGGGTCCTCTCTCCGACTCAAAGTCCCCTTTGACAGCAGCTATTTCCCACTCTCCGTCTACTGTACTGAAGTTATACCCACTGTCACATCTGCGTGAGCTCTCAAGTTCCCAGGGGAAAGAATGAGGAGAGGATGAAGGAAACAGAGACAGAGGGCTGGGGACAGGCGGAGCCCTTCTCCGGATGCAGAGACTGCTTGACCGCCGCAGTGCGTTTGTTTATACACTTGTCACACCACGGTCCTTTGCTTCACAAGCTCACTTCCCAGGCCTCTGTGTTCTTAGGGCTGGACACCTGTGCACCTGCAGCACCCCACACCCTCAGGCCATTTCTCAGGCTCACTGTGCCCTTGGGGTGCTCCTGGGGCACTCTGTGCCTCAGGCTCTGCACATGTGAACCATCACTGGCTCCAACAACCCACAACTGCATGAGCTACAAGCACCCTGTCTTTGACCATGCTCCCCCCGCCCCCCGCTTTGACCCCTTCTCAGTGAGGCTTTGATCTCGGCCTCTAAAGACTGGAGCAGACGTATGCAGGGGTCTGTGCCTCGATTCGCAATCCCCTAAACGGGTGCACGGTGAAGACCCAAAGGGATGAGACAGGCTGCATGCTCTTCAGGGCTGCAGGAGGAGTGACATCCTCGGCAGAGCTCGTAACCCTGCTAGCCCGCTGGCAACTGACCTGGGCAGCCCGTATTTAATCAGAACAGGCAGGGGGCTGAGTGGAAAACGCAGGAAACCTGAGCAGGATCTTGGGAGGGGCTCAAGGACCCCTCAGAACAACAGACAGATGCTAATTAAGGAAAACTATCCAGAAAGTCTCCAGGTGGCCTCAGCTTCAGCCTATCTTGTCCCCTGACGCATCTTGTCGTTCTCAGTTCAGCCGTGCCCGGGCCACGCCACAGCCCTGTCATGTATTCAGCTTCAGCGGCTCCAACACTGGCACAGTTCCTAAGCGCCCAGGCCCCATTCTTACAGTGACCCTACCCATGCCCACAGAGCCCACCTGAGAGAGCTCAAGGCTGCTCCACCCACCCCGAAGGACAGGGCCCCTCTCCCACCCGTGTTGGGAGGACAGCACCCTAACTTTGATTCAGGCCAGTTCACAACCCAGATGAGCTTCACACAGACCAGTGCACCCACCGCCACCCACTGCCCATCCTCCTTCAAAACACCTATGAGACAGAAGGAAAGAATTCATAGTAGACCACACGTATCGCAGTACACAAATGTGCAGCCACGGCCAACTGGAAGACAGAGTGGTAGACACAGGCAGCTACTCAGACTTAAGTTTGGATTTCAGGCAAGTCAGACAGTTTGCTAATCAGAATTTTTCTATATGTTTAATAATTTGCAACAAAAGCCACATAATATAAACACAGGACCTGTGGGTGGGACAGCTCGATGCATGACCACTGTAGGTGTGTCACACACAGAGGTCAAATGCAGGAGCAATGTTGGGACAGGTGACATGATATTTCCAAAGTAGTGACCGCCTCCCGTTAAAATGCTCAGCACACTTCTGACATGCAGCTCTGAGTCCTGGGACAGTTCCGTTACATTAAGCTGACTGACACAGGTGTGGGTTAGTGCAAGCAGGCTCTCACCCAGGTGCACGCCCGCTGGTCACTCACTGTCACGGCCTCCCTGTCATGTCCTCCCAGTCTGTACAAGCCGAGGGTGAGCCACCCGTTTTCACACCCATGCCCCGAACATGTGCGTATTTCTAAGACAGCACAACTGCAGGGAAGCCCTGACCTGCACTCAGCCCCAGCTCCACAGGCAGAACCATGCCTGGAAGGTCAGACGTCAGCCACTGGCAGGCAGGTGGGGGTCTCTGGTGGAGGCCAGGATCATTTCGGGGTCACAGACTTACCCTCTGCTTCCAGGGGAAGCTGAGTCCTCAGGATCACAGAGATCCCCAGGTCCCCCCTCAAATAACCCCAGGCGGAGCCCCAAGGCTTCTGCAAACCTACCTCCAGGGGCAGGCCTGCCAGCTCTGCGGCCCAGGTTTTGGACACTGGCTGGGAAAAGGTCTTCGAGGAGGACTCGCTCTGCATGGAGATAACCGCTGGGAGCTGACCTCTCCTCTGTCCAACTGCCTGCAGTGACCACAGTTATTACAGACACACTCCTCTCTTCCCCGCCCACTTCTGCTTCAGCGGGAGACCTAGCCCCAAAATCACTTCTCTGCACCCCATCGTTGTCTCAGGCTCTGCTCTGGCAGAAACCAAACCAAGATGAGGGGCTGTAAGGAGACTGCTGCTCACAGGGGCTAGGGCAGCTGCATCCTTTGCAGTCGAATCTGAAGGCAAAGGCTGTGACGGAGGCCACGTGGGCCTTTAAATGTCCCAGGACAAACAATGGCACCTGTAATGTGTTCAGGAGGAAAAACGCAAGGCCCCAAACAGAAGCCTTCAAACCAGTGCCTTCTGATTAGAGCTGACAGCCTGATGGCCTCTGCGGGGCCTCACTTCCGGTAACACTGTAATGGGGAGACTAAGAAGTCAGGAGGCTCCCACGGGTCCCCGGAAATCCAGTGTGCTGCAAGCCAAGGTGGACGTGTGTCTTTGAGACAGACACTTCCCACAACAGCACGGAAGATGCCACGTCTCTCTCAACATTGTCCTCTGGGGAAGCTCACCCTAATTCTTTTCAGCAAAATCAGACGGGAATCCCTGACTCCAGACTGGCCATCAGGTGTCTCCTCACCTCGGCTCCCTCTGGATGCAGCTCCGTGCTCCAGCCCCCGTGACACAGGGACCTTGACCCATGCGGGGTTTTGGCCCAGCAGGTAAGGGACAGAGGACAGGGCACAGCAGGAAGGCCCTGCTTCTTTCATCCCCCTCCAGAGACTCGAGGAACAAGATAAAGCACCCTGGAAACAGGGGGAACCTTGTTTGTTTTTGTCACTGGACAGAAAAGCAGGAGTCACTTCTCCTGGGTGAATGTGCCCAGCGGTCTACAGGCCAGAGCGCGGCGGGCCCTGCAGCCGGGTCGCCAGCAGTTGCTCCATGTTCCAAGCCCTCTGCCGGCTTCCCAGGGCCACCGCCTGTGCCTCCCTTGGGTCCCCCACGCCCCCGCTGCAGGAGAGGCTCCATGTGCAGAAGTGTCTGCTGCTTTTTGCTCCTGTTGCATCTCAGTGGAGCCTGGTGGGTGTTCACCATCTTTTGGATTCTACTGGACTCAGACAGACGGGGGTGGGTGGTTTGTCTGGGGGTGACCCCAGGGGGCACGAGAAGAGTGAGGCCAGGAAGGGGAACAGCTGACTAAAGACATTATCTGGTGCTGCTTGGAAGAGTTTCCAGAAGCTTCTAGAACAGCCCCTTCAGAGATGAGATCTCTTTCATCCCACCCTGGGTTCGTCCGGGAGGCAACACCCTTCCTCATGGCTGGGCTGGGCTTCCAGGGAGAGGAGCGCAAGGGGTTTTGCAAGCTTGTGGTGGGGATCCTCCTGGACGCCCCAACCAGCCCGCTGGCCACCAAGGCATCCAACCACCTCCCAGAAGCTGTTAAGGATATGTAGACATGTTCTTAGGGAGCAAATGGCTCCCCCGCCATCCAGGTCCCTGTGCCTTACAAGAAAAACCCAGTCCCCGGCATCCTGCCTGAGAACCGCGGCCTGGCCCACAGAGACCCGAGCCCCTGCAGCGGCGGGAGTGCCGCCTCCCTTTGATTCTTCCTTTTCCGTAGCACGTGCTGGCTCAGGGGTCTCCTTTCAGGGGGTGCGGGCGCCTACACTAGACAGCGAAGGAGGAGCCCTTTCCCCTACTGGCTCCACCCTCCCCATCCCTGTCCCTCTCAAGCCCCAGGCTGACAGCACACCCAGCTGTCACACCGGCCACACCCAGGGTCCCGCCTCCTCCACACACACACAGGGAAAACAACCCCATATGAGCCTTTCCCTGCCTGCCCCACCCGCTTTGCCCCAGTCCCCTCCCCGGCAGTGTCCCCCACCAGCCCTGCCTCCCAGCCCGGAACCTCAAGCTTGTCCTGGTCACCCAGGCTGGAAGTCCTTACCTCTCCTTTCACTTCTGGTCCACACCTTCCTGTCTCCTAACAAGCGGTCCCTCTGTGACCCTGTGTTATCCTGATTCCACCCCCCATCCCCATGATTCCAAGCTGCTATGGCCTGGTCTCTGCTCTCAGGTGCCCTCTGGTGCCCACAGGCTCCCGCCTCCCAAACCCAGACCTCTGCCCTCCCCGGCGGGAGCCCTGGCGGGTCCCCTCCCATGTCTGCCCGGCCCAGCGCCTCCAGGTCACCAGTGGCAGGTTTTCCTCGGCTCAGTCCTATCAGCAGCCCTGAGGTCCGCACCAAGCGAGCGTTTAAGGAACAGGAATTAATCTGCGGGGCAGGGAGGGTGGTGGTCAGCTCCAGGGCGGAGGTCCCACGCTGGGCTCCCAACCTGGCCCGGCACTGGTTAGAAACGCAGGCTCCGGGATCACCTCAGACTTGGGGCATCAGAACTTGGGGGTGTCTGACCACCTTCAGGCAAGCTTGCCCTGTGGCGAGTTGACATTTCCGACTTGTGGCTCTGACACCAGCGACTCTGTTTCCCCCTGAACAGCACTTGTGGTCCGCAGGCTCTGCGGGCTGCCGCAGCAGGGAGAAGGGATCTGATCAGGGCCCGGGCCACGTCCTCCCGCAGCCCACCGCTGCCCAGGCCGGGGGGGGGGGCAGGGTCCTGGCCCGGGAGCTGGGCAGGAGGGGAAGCGGGGGATTGGCGTCCCAGGTCACGGTGAAGATCTCGGGCGCAGGCTGTGGCCCGCGGACGCCCCAGGTCTCAGGGTGTGGACTGTGGCGCTCCGCTCGGACGGGTGCGGGGCGTCCTCTTCCCTCCGGGTCCGGGAAAAGGGTGATGCCTCCGCCCCAAGCCGATAGCGTTAAGGTTAGGGCGAGTCCGGGCCGAACTGGGCCTGGCTGGACTGCGAGAGTGCGCGGCGGACGCGGCTTTGCTGAGGGGTAGGAGTGCGTGAGCGCGCGGGGAGAGCGCGCGGGCCATGTCTCGGGTGCGATGGGCCCAGCGCCCAGGACCCGCGGTAACCCGGCCGGGGAGCAGGAAGCTCCGAAGTTCTAAGGCTTTCAAGGGGCTGAGGGCACGGACGGCTCTTTCCTCCCAGAGCCCCACAGGTGGAACCCCAGGGCGCCCAAGGGGGCGGAGGGGCTGACGCTGGGCCCTAGTCCCCACTCAGGTTCCTCCAAGGCCCGCAAGGTCGCCAGGGAGAACAACCTGGACTCCGGGCCGCCTGCAGCCTGTGGGGTGCAGATGGACTGGGCGGGGGCTCCCGGGCCGTCCCCGACCCCGCCCCCAGCCGTCGCCTTCGCCGTGCGCACGTGCGGCGGGGCTGCGTCACAGCAGGTGACGGCGACCCGGGCTACTTAAGGGACGGCGCCCGGGTGCATCCGCGGGACTCACCGCGCTGTCGCCCAGAGGTAGGTGACAGGGTCCCGGCTGCGCCCCAAGTCCTCCTCCGGGTCGCACCTGGGGCCGGTGCTGCTCTCCGGTGTGCGCCGGGCAGGGTGAACGGCGGGCAGAGGACTCTGCCCCATCTCTGATGAAAGCCCAGTAGGTTCGGACTCAGACCCCGAATGACGCAAGGAAACCGGGGTTTAGGGACGGGAGCGCGCGTTTTCCCCGCGCCCTTTGGCGACACCGCTGCCCGGCGCGCCTTCCGCGCCTCGCGCCCGGGAAACTTGGGGATCCGGCTGCGCTCGGAACCGCGCCCCTCTCCCCGCGCAGAGCTCGGGTGTCCCGCGGCGCCTTCCCTCCGCGGCCGCGCGCGCTCTCCAAACCCTGCTCGCTCCCAGGACGGCACCCTTCCTTCCTCTGCACGCGCGGCGGAGCCAGGTCCCCGCGGGGCTCCGGGCGCGGGACCTGGGTGCCCTGGGGACCCCGACTCCTCTGTTCTCCGCGGCCCTCACCCCCTCCCTGCTCTCCACAGCCATGAACGGTGGCCTGTGCCTGTGCGTGCTGATGGCGGTTCTGGCGACCGGCGCCTGGACGCAGCCGCTGTCCCCGGCGGGACCCCTGGGTCCCGGGACCTTGGGCGCGGAGGACGCGGCCCGGAGGCAGGTGCGGACGAGGACGGGCGCCGCCGAGCCCAGGGCGCGCCTGGGCGCGCTGCTCGCCCGGTACATCCAGCAGGCCCGGAAAGGTAAGCCCCTCTGACCTCCCCACCTCTCTGCTGCCCTGCAGGCCCCGGGCTGGCCGTCTCCTCCCGTGCCCCGAAGGAGGTGACCCCTTTCCAGAGCCCCACGGCCCGCAGAGGGCGGTTCCGGGCGTCCCGTGTGGCTGATAGAGGACAGGACGTGAGCCGAGCCTCCTGGAAACCCCTGCTTTGAGCTGATTGTGGGCGCCGTGCTGCTGATTTAGCTCAGCAGCATTTTACGGACATATTTAAATATATGACCGCGCCCGCAGAGGGTTCCCGTGCTTGGGATCCGACAAGCAGAAGTGAGGATGTGTCCGCTTTCACCAGCGTAGTAACAGGAGGAGCGGAGAGTGAGCCGCATCGCGGCCGCCTCCCCGGGCAGAGGGTTAACATGGTTAGGAGACGCGCTTGTTTTCTCAGCATCAGTCAGACTCCTTCCCACGGAATGCGGTGACCCGCTGGCTGCCCGGGGTCCCTTTCCTGACCTGGCTCCCCGCGGCAGAGAGGAGGTGAGGCTGGGGATCCCTGAGTCTTGTCACTGTCTCTGCCGCCCAGGAGGCTCAGGCGTCTCCCACATCTGTAGGAATCATGACTGGGGACAGGTTTTCCTCCCAGCTTTCTCCACAGTGACGCAGACGATGCCCACTGCCAGGCAGGATGCCACATGGGACCCACGGGGGTCGGAGGAGGGAGGCACAGGAGGCCCTTTCCACGGGTTCTTGCCAGCCTCGGCCCCTGGCTTGACCAGAGGAGAAGAGGAAGGAGTCCGCTCCCCAGGCTCCTGAGGCTTCGCAGGACGATGAGACGGGACCGTTTTTGTCTAGTGGACTTCAGAAGGAAAGGACAGGAGGCCACTTGGCACATTCCTTCCTCCTGCAGGGAAATCACCCCAACTGCCCGCCCCCACACCCGTGCTGCTTGCCTGCTACCTGCATTGAGAGGCAGAACACTGGCCACGGCCAGGCGACAGAGAAAACCTCCCTGCTTTGGGGTTGCTTCTCTCTGCTGATCTGAAAGTAATTTAGTTTCTGCCCCTCGATGGGGCCTGAAGATCAGCCAGACCCATCTGGAAGGCAGCTATGCTCACCACTATACTACCAACGCAGCCAGACCCATCTGAAATATCCTAGGCTGTCACTGAGCCCTAGATAAGGAACTCTGTCCCAGCTTTAGGAAGGATTGGAAGAAACAATCTCGACAAAAGAGTGAGTCCTGAAACTCGCTCCTAGTCCTGACCCAGGAGGGTCTGGAACTGCGACCCCTAGCTGGGGAGTTTTCCAAGCCATCTTCTCAACCCCTCTCCCTTCTCTTTGGCATTGGGCCACGTGAGCCCAGGTGGGAGCAGCAGTCACTTAGCAATTTGCTGCCACACCGGGTCAGTGCCCGCTGAAGACAGAGGACCGAGGGGCGGACAGTATTTATACACGCAGACTGCACGGTGCCCGGGGGTATTTGTGAGTTTTGAGGTCACATCAGACTTTCACTCGGCTCTTAACTGGTGGTGCTCTAGGGCTGGGCTGAGTTCCCAAGAGCGGTTGCCCATGGGGGTTCTCGGGGGGGCCAGGAGATGCGGCCTAGAGAGGAGGTGAGGAGAGGCCCCTAGTGGCCCAGTGGCTCACAGCCACGCCTGCCAGGACCCACAGGGCCGGGCTCCACATCTGCATAGCCTCTTGACCTTGAGAGAAGGTGCCCTGAGGCACCTTCACTCCTGCTGTGCCCACGTGGAGGCCACAGCCCCAGAGGACGGTGGCATGACGTGGCTGCACTGCTCGGCAGCAGCAGGGCTGAGGGTCCATGTCCTGATGACCCTGCAGCCCAGCCAGGGCTTTCCAGGGTGTAAAGGGGTCGGGCCCTTCACTCCAGTTCCTTAGATTGGTTGTCAGCTCTCCTCTGCGTCAGCTCCAGGGACAGGAGCAGGAATGGCCATGGGTGCGGGCCGCGTGAAGAATGGGGAAGTAGAGGTGTGCAGGGCTGAGCATGGTGGCACCTAGGTGGTGGCAGCCCTGGAGTGGCGTTTGTCATCCGAGCAGATAGCAGGATGGATCATTTCCATGTGGCTGTCACCAGGTGCCAGGTGTGTGGATTTGCTGTACCCGTGGCCCAGCTCCCAGCAGGACTGCCTTCATCCTGCACAGCAGGTGCCCAGGATGGGGGGCTGCACCTGCTGAGGTGAGGCTGACTCCCCAGCAGGGAAGCGATGGGGCTGCGGGAGGCGGGACTTCATTCTGCGTGCTGGTTCCTGGCTTTGTAGCTGGTTGAGTTCGCTACCAGTGAGATGGCAGCCTTCCCTGCAGGGTCCTTCATCAGCAGATAAACTGCTGGGACTCCAGCAGCTGGGGCAGGGCAGCCCCGCCTCCGGGATGGGGGACACTGCAAGTCTCCCCACTTCCTGCAGGAGGCCAGGTCCCTAAGGGCTTTGCTCTGCAGAGGCCGAACTGATTTCCTGAGGCTGCAGTCTGCTGTGGGGTGGGGACTGCGCCAGAGGCTCCCATCCCATCCGGCCTTCTCAGCGGCGGTGACAGCCTCGCTCCCAGGACTGCGCCCCCTTCAGGCCCCGCTATCTCCTTTGGTCCCATGCTGATTTAGGTGATGTTGTGACCTTGCCTAGGAGTCTGTGGAAGGCGTTTGCTGGGTAGCTGAGATCTCAACCTGTCAGTGTGTCTTTCCAGGTCGTAAAGAACATAGCTTTCAAATTAATAATTTTAGAACAGAATGACATAGCAGTGGGACTCGAGCCCCCTTTTGTTTTGGTTTTTGTCTTTTTCTTTGGGTTTGTTTCACACTGTTCCCTCAGGATGTTGTAACTCGCCCAGCCTGAAGCTCTCTAGAGCCAGCTGCGCTCTCAGCTGCCCAGGGGGAGATTGAGCAGTGGGTGGGCTGCAGGGAGGGCTGAGGTCGGCTTGTGCTGAGGGCCACAGACAAGGGTACACTGAAGGCAGGGTAAACTGAGGCAGGCCCCGAGTCGGCACCAGGCAGGAGCAGAGGAATCCACCTGCCCCTGGAGAACAGTGCCCGGACAGCTCGGCCTCTGGGCTTCCTACTGCCCGGTATTTGGTGTTGTGGTGGCTCCGTCGTACCTGTGTGGTCTTGTATGTTTCTGGACTTCTCTGCTGTCCACAGTCCGAGCAGTCCTGTCCTCAGGTGAGTGCCCTCGTGCCTCTCTCTGCCCAACAGCGCCTTCGGGCCGTATGGCCATGGTCAAGAGCCTGCAGGGCCTGGACCCCAACCACAGGATAAGCGACCGGGACTACGTGGGCTGGATGGACTTTGGCCGGCGCAGCGCAGAGGAGGAATACGAGTACCCTGTGTAGAGGCCCTGGCCTGCCCGCCAGCCTGCAGGAGCCGGACAGGAACATGGTCCCGTCCACATTGCAGTCTCTCCGTCTTCCACGTGAATGATCCGTGTCTGCGGTTGCCCAGTGCCACGCACGCCCCGGTGTCTCCTTCACCTGTGGCTCCCGGTCCTATGACGTTGCTATGCTATTAAAGTGATTTCAGTCCACGTTTCCTTCGTGTGTCTGCTGGGGAAAGTGGCTGGGCCCTGCACCCCAGGGTGCACCTACAGTTCATGGTCCCCAGAGGGCTGGTGACGTGTCACAAGGGGCCAGGCAAGTGCCTCCTGCAGTCACCTCCAGGGCTGTCCAGGCCGCCTCACTCCACCAGGGTTTCTTGGGGTCTCTCGGCCTTTGAGTTTCTCAGGGCGGTGCCATACTGTGGCTTTTTTTCCGTGCAGTACTGGCGATTGAGCCCAGGGCCTTTGCGCTGAGCTACACTCTAACTTAATGAGTTGAGCTGGGCTGGAACTTACGATTCTCCTGCCTCAGCCTCCCAGAGTGCTAGGATTGCAGGCATGAGCTGCGAAGCCCTGTGCTTGGTGTGCGTCTGGTCACTCCGCAGCGTGTGGCACAGGGCCACTGTCCCCTTGCAGACAGGGTTGCACTCACACTGCTCAGGCACCCAGCCCTCCACCTCCGAGCCTGCTGTCCTGTCTGCCCCGGGGTGTGCCCATGGCCACTGCCGTGGCTTCCCCCGAACCCTGTGGCTGTGCGGCCTCCTGTTCAGGGGAGCCCATGGAGGGTGCAGCTGTTACCCATCTGCTGGGACCAGAAGGGGCCAGGCCATGGTGACCTGAGGTGACCTACTGCCCCCACAGGTGGGCCCCGGAACTTCAGGCCCTTGTCTGTCCCTGGCACAGAACTCAGGCCGCTCCTTGGGGGCGGCAGGGGCACCGGAGAAGTCCTGGGGGAGCCTGGAAGGCTGGGTCTGAGTGGGCCCCACCCCGGCTGGAGTCAGGGTTTAGGTGAGACCCAGAGGCCCGAGGAGGCTGCTGCTGCTCTCAGCTCTAGCCCTGCACACACGCACTCCACACTGCCCGCTCAGTCCCAGCCCCAGGGCTGTGGTTTTTAGCGCTGCACCACCTCCCCCCGCCAAAATGTTTCCATGAGCAATGGGGATGTCAGGGGTGAGTATGCAGCCGAGCGTGCACGTGTGCATGTGTGTGTGTGTGTGTGTGTGCGCTTGCATGTGTGAACACACTCATACATGTATAGCTTGTGTGTTGGCAGAGGGGCGGGGTTCAGGAGAGGCCTGGACTTGATGGGGGAAAGTGGGTGAGGGTGAGGTCGGGGTGGTGGGGGAGGCGGGCGTGCGGTTTCCCAAGGTGAAGTCTGGACTCACAGGACCCACACGCGCCAGACAGCACTCACCTCCCCACCAACCAAGGACAACCAGAGATGACACGAGGACAGCTGGGTGCTGGGGGGACTGGGTCATGCTCTAGGTGGACGCAGAGGGAGGTCTGGGCTGCTCTGTTACTCGGAGCAGCAGTCAGTGCTTCCTTAGGGGACAGTTTTCTCCTGTGTTTCCCTGGGCTAGAAGTGCCTACATTCCCGCCAGTTCTCCAGGGCTTACAGAGGGGAGAGGCCACCAAGGTGAGGGTAGCGCAGCGTGTGCATGGGGTTCCCGCCACCGCCCCTGCCCGCTCTGAGGCTCCCCAGCCGGAATCAGCTCAGGAAGCATCATGACCACACACACAGGGCCCCCAAGCGACAGGACCTCAGTAGCTGCTTGCAGAGGGGTCCACATCCTGCCCTGGGGTTGGGGACCCACCTGGAGCCACACGTGGGAGGAGGGCACGCCCCACCAGGCCACCTGAGCTGGGGTGAGGGTGCCCAGACCCCTGCCCTTCCTCCCTGCTCCATCCCCACCGCAGGAAGCCCTGGCCAGGTCCCCAGGGCTGCGCCTGCCTTCAGGGTCCATCCCGATAATGAAGGCCGCTCTGAAGTTCCTTTCTACGGCCTGGCAGCAATGGAAATGCTGAAGGTGCCATGGCCATGACCCCCCCAAGCCCTGCACCTCCCATGTTACAGGTGACCGGGGTCCTGTGATGGATTCGTGATGGAACCCTGTGCCCTGGGCGTCCCCCTTGCCACAGGAAGCTACCCATAGGCCCTGGGCACCCTTGTGACCTCGAGGCCTGTGGCGGCTGTGCTCCCCACATGGCCAGCAGTGGGAAGTGGACAGCAATGCTGTCCCAGGATGGGTTTCTCCAGCTTGGGCTGAACCAGCTTCTGCCAGGCGAGGACCGTAATCTGGGGACCTGAATGGCACCCTGGCTGTGAGGTCAGAAAGAAAGTGGGTGCAGGAGAAACCTGCTTTCTTCATCCTTTTAACAAACAATAAAAATCACCACCCTCTGTTCCTGTTCGGAGTCCAAGTCACCAAAGGTAAGAATCCCAGTTGCCTGCTGCATTGCCAGGTACCCTGAGTGTCTTTCTTCAGAGGACCCTGGTCCTGAAGGTAAATGCAGCCAGGGTCAAGCAGTTCTCCGACACTATTCAGAGGCCGCCTCTTACTGGTCTGTGTCCCTCACCTGCTCCCAGGAACCCAGGAAGCCTGGCTGCCTCAGCCTTCCTCCCCAGCAGCCTGCTTCCTCTCCCAGCGCCCCCCCCCTCCGCGCTCACCGCAGGGAACCAGTGCTGCCTGGTTAGCGCAGGCGCCCTCCGCCCTCCGTTGCTGTAGGCTGTCGGCTGCTGGGCAGATTTTGTGGTTTGGTTCACCTCCGTATTTCAGTGCTCGGCCATGGCCTGGCCCACCGTCCGAGAGTCGGTCCATAGTGTGTGATTAATGAACTGAGGGGAAAACCTCCCAGGGCCCTCGCTCCTCGGGCTCAGATGGTTTGGGAAGCAGTTTCCTCAGACCTTAGTTTTAAAGATGAGAGCGCAGTGCAGGCACCGGACACCTGGTCTTCCAGGAGCTCGGGGCACACAAAGCTGCAAGCAGACCCCTCACACAGCCGTGGGCCAGCCGTGTGCCTGCGGGAAGGGTGCACCCAGCCACAGATGCACACACACACACACACACACACACAAACACGCAGTACACACATGCACACATACGCACGCGAACACATACAGGCATACACACGCACTCTCGTACACTCACACACACATACGTACATATACAGTCACCCACATGCACTCACACACACATGCACACTCACATCTGTGTGCAGCTCTCTTTCTTTTGATATAGTTAAAAATCCAAAATGGATCGTCACTACCAAAGCAGGGAAAAGAAGAGCATTGACGGCTTCAATGCGTTTATTCAGCTTCTTAAGAAAGCGGAAGCGCCGATGCACTCCAGTCAGGGAACCGTGGAAGATGTCAGTGAGCATCCAGTTGATTGACAGCAGTCACTTACAAGGTGCCTTGGAGGACAGCGTGGGAAAGTGGGGGTGGAGGTCTGGTCGGAGCGAGTGACAACTGAGACCACAGCCTGGATTCAGCTTGGTAAGGGTGGCGCCGTCCCGAGCCCTCACTGCCATGACTCGTCAGCGATCCATAAGTAAACAAGGCCAGGGGGCAGCAGGTGAGGCTTTTCACCTGGACCCTGGTGCTGGCCTTGCCACCACGAATCCTGACATCTCAGATATTAGCAGGGCACATTCTGGCTTGGGCGATGTCCCTTGGTGGTAATCAACACAAACGCCATCCTCCTGACCCAAATTGCTGGGATCTAGCCGGTCCTCCTGAGGTCCAGGGCCACGGGTCCCCCAGGACTACTATGTGTAGTCTTGAATCAGTCCGATGCTCCTTCAGCCTCACAGCATTTGGGGGCTGGTTCCACAGACAGGGACCAGTACGTTCTGGAACATCTGTGAATATGCAAGTGTCCTGTGGTCACACTAAGTCTGTTTAGGTGATATGAACACACAGCACTCACGCTCAGGTCATAGGATCGCAGATATCTTTCTCCCGATTCTTGCAGTATCCGTAGAACAGCCTCATGACAGCTGAGCTGCCCGTCCCTGGGTGGTTCTCAGAATCACTGTAATGGCTGATGCACTGGGTCAGCTTCAGAAGTCTGGAAGTAACCTAGCAGTTCCACATCCTAGGGTGCAGAGGACCTGCCCTTACTGCCCAGGACGTTGTTCATCCTGTCAACTTGAGAAGTTTAGCAGCTTAACTGACTCAGCAGCGGGTCAGGGTCCTCACTTTGTAAACATCTTAGCCTGTGCAAGAGGAGGGCAGGAGGTGGTGTGAGGGCTGCACTCACCCTGGGAGGGGGGCTTGCTTACAACAGAAGGGAGGAAAGAGGCGTCCTCCTCCTCTTTTGCTGTCTTCTCCCCTGAATGGTTGCCCCTCAGCCACACCACCTTGCCTTGGAGTCAGCTGATATGGACTGAAACTTCCACAAACTATGAATTAAAATAAAACTGTCCTCCCTTAATTTTGGGCATTGAGTATTTTGCCTCAGCAACGAGATAAAAGCAACTAACAGAATCACTGAGGTTTGTCATCCAAGTGGCCACCCACAGTGTTCAGCATTTCCCTCTGTCACCCCGGCTGTGCCATCTGCTGTACTCATCCCAAGTGGCCAGTGTCCAGAATCCTCTGTTCCCCATGTGGGAGCTGGGGTGACACAGCTACCCATTTGTCCTCGAGTACTATGCAGGGCCTGGGTGCCACAGTGTGACTGCTAATCCTGACTGGTCAGCTTCATTGGGTTAAGAAGCACCTAGCAAATGAGTGAAGCCCACTGCTGCGCACAACTGGGTGGATCATGGGTGCGTAACCTTGAGTACCGCATCTGGTCCCCATCCACTCCTCCCTGGCACTGCCCTCTACTCTGCCTCCTGGACACTATCGAACATCTCTGCTCTGCCTCGCCTCTCTGCCATGATGTTCCTGCCTTGCAGCCTGAAGACCACGGTCTGACGCTCTTGAATCTTGAGCTAAACTAAGCCGCTCCACCTCTAGAGTTGTGGGTGTACAGTATCATGTCTCAGTGAAGGGAATGCACGTGGGAACCCCTCCAGTCAGCAGCTATTGTCCAAGATGCCCCACCCAGCCAGGTGGCTGCGAGGCCGCTCCTCGGTCAATCCCACTCGCACACTTCCAGAACTGGCCTGAAGTCTCTGCCCTTACCTTACAAATGGAAGTACGGTTGCAGACACGTGAACGGTGTATTCTGTATCTGTGGTGGCTCCTGTTAGGCTCAGCAAGGCAGCGATGCTCCAGAGGCTTCGCAGGGCATCTGTGGGAGGGACCACGGCAGACTTCTCTGTCTGGGGAACATCATCAGGCCTTTCAGAACAGGTTTTCTTCTATGAATTCTCTTCATTTTCTTTCACTGCAAATGTCTATTTCACCTTCATTCTTAAAGAAAGTTACCACTGTATCTAGAATTCTAGATTAACATGTTTTTAGCACTTTCATTATAAAAATTCAGTTCCCCATCCTGTGGTCTCTACGGTTAATGATGAGAAATCTGCAGTCAAGCAGGTCATTGTCCCCTTGTAAGTAATGAGTTGTTTTTCTCTGGTCACTTTTAAGATTTTTCCTTTTCTTTAGCTTTCAGCAGTTTAATTATGGTATGTCTGGGTGTAGATTTCTTTATGTATTCTCATTTGGGGTCTGTTCAAATATCAAATATATAAATTTATCTTTTATCAAACTTGAAAAGTTTTCAGTCATTATTTCTTTAATTTTTTTTTTTTTTGCATTTCCTTTTTTGGGAATTCTGATGACACAGATGTTAGATCTTTTCTTGTTGCCCCATATCAGAGAGGGTCTATTCATTTTTAAAATTCTATTTCTTCTTCCATGGTTTATATTGGATAATTTCTATTTATGTTCAAATTCACTGATTCATTCTATCATTTGAATTCTGCTAATGAGTCTATTCAGTGAGTTTCTTTGTTTGGTTTTTGCATTTCTAAATTCTCAGATTTCCACTTATATCTTTTGTTTCTTTGCTTAGATCTCCTACTTTAACATTTATTTCAAGAATGGTTGTAATTACTCATTTAAGCACACATTGCTGTGTGATTGATAATTCTGACATACACGGAATCTCATCATTGGCGTCTGCTGACTGTCTTTTCCGAGGAAAATGGAAATTTCCACAGTTCTTCTTTGTTCAGTTAGCTTTGAACTTATCCTGAAGAACTTGAGGGTGACAGTAGGAGATTCTGGATGTTGTTTAGATCTTTGAGAAACCGGTGGTGTGCTTGCTTGAGCAGTTTTGAACTGGCTGCGTTTGGTCTTTAAGTCCCAGCCCACCCTCCATGGGCTGTGGAACAATGTTAAGTTCAGTCTCTAAGAGAATCGTGCTGACCCGTGGTTCCATGCCAGCCATTGCCAGTGGTCGGTATGGGAGCTGGGTGGTTGTTTAACCAATACTTCAATTCTCAAAGCCTGCATGCACCAGGAAGGACCACACCCAAGCCTGCGTGGCCTGCACCCAGGGGTCACTTTCTTGAGCTCCCTCCCCCTAGTCATCTCCTGGAGGGTCCCCTGCTTTGGGTCCCCTTCTCAGGGGCCTACAGCTGGTTGCTCATGCTGCACACTTCCAGGCTGGGGAGCCTGTTCTGGTCCCAACAGCAGACCAGGGAGAGAAAAGACTCTGTGAGCTTTGCCCGTCCTCTCAGGACCCCGGCTCCTTTCTGCTTCCTTAACCCTCACCCACTATGACCATGGCCAAGGTGGCTTTGCCTGGGGCCCTGGGATGACAGAACAGGAGCAAAGGGAAAGATCAGCAATGTCTGTGCGTCCTCTGCACGGGCACTCCTGCCGTCCTTCCCTGCAGTAGAACTGAAGGCCACTCCTGGAGATGGTGGTGCCTGGAGCAGCAGGAGGCTCGGGAAGTTGTGACTAGCTTGGCACCCTTTGTGACCTGGCATCCTCCCCAGCCCGCCCCCTGCTGTGTTCCTGCCTCCTCCTGTGCTGCCCCTGGAGGTGACTGCAGGAAGGACCTGTGAGGTGTGCCGGGGCGTGGCTCCCCAGACCCACAGCCCTCTCTGGGTCCCTCTCCTGGACCCACCTGCACCTCTGTTACATCTACAACCCAGACGCAGGTGCCACCTGCTCCCGGAGGTGACAAAGGGGACAGGGCGGCACTCCCGGCTTCCTGCACAGCCGCCTCTCAGCATGCTCCTCTGTGCGTCCCCTCCCCGCCCTCCCACCTCTGGCCCTGGCCCTGGCCCTGGCCCTCTCCCTGCCCTCACCTGCAGCCTCCTCTGTGCCCTCCACCCTCGGCCCTCTGCCCTCTGCTCTCTGCCCTGTCGGGGTGTCTGCCTGGGTCTGCCTGAGGTTTTCCTCTGCTCCCTGCTACACGGGCATTTCATCTGCTCTTCACACAGACTTCAGCCCAGTTCTGTGGGCCCCCTAAACTCCCCCGTGGCCATGAGGCTGCCACCCAAGGAGGAGAAGGCTGAGGCCACAGCCTCTGGGGCCCGCCTCTGGGTCCATCTGGAGGGACCGTCATCTCAGGACACGCTGGCAGGCTAAACTCAGTGACCGTGGGAAAGGGCTCTTGTCTGAGAATGATGGGATTTGCTTCATTATCTTGAGTCTATTACCTGGAATCCAAGAGGCAGCTGGTTTGGAAAATCAGCAGAGACCAAGAATCATCGACAGGTGGAATGAGGCGCATGGAATCAAGCTCCAAGACCAGCACCTCCTCTCTCCCTCCCTCCCTGCTGCTCCCGAGCCAGGCTGGGCAAACGGCGCGGGGACAGTCAGACCTGGGGACAACTGGACAGTGGCTCAGGCCTCGCTGCCCAGGCTGCTCTGGACTGCACCTGAGTGGCCTTGGCAACTGTGATCATCGGTGTCTCCGCCGGAAGGGGCAGACTGCACCCCAGAATCGGTTTGTGGCAGCTCCTGCTTGGCTCTGCACCGCGCTGAAATGTGCCAGGGCACCCGTGTGCCGGGTACGGCTGCTGCACGGAGACAGAGCAGTGAGGGAGGGGACTCGGGAGGGGGCGGCAGCCGAGCTCACCGGGCAGTGGCTGCGTGGACGCGCAGTCTCTGCAGCACCCGGGGCTCAGCGTCAGACAAGCCCCGTGCCCGGGCGTGGCTCCCCTCGTCACGGAGAAGCCGCCCTGGGTTATGTCCCATGACGGACAACAGCGGCCTCCTGTGGACGCGCGGAGAACGCTCCTGCCTGCCTGGGGCCGGGCTGCTTTCTCCTGCCAGCCCTGGTCCACTGACATTGTAAAATGCTGTCATCCGGGGCACGGAAAAGTTTGCTAAAAATGAGTGATCTATTATTTTAGTTTTGAACTTTTTTGTTTTGTTTTTAAATTTTTTTCAAATCCATTTTATTTCAAGGGGAAAAAGAAAAAAACCTAAAATTCCAAAACACGTCAATCGTATTTTTGAACTTTTAATAGGCTACCAAAAGACCTGAGTTTGGAGAAGTCACTGAATAAAACTGACTGAACAGGGGAGATGACAAGTAAAGTGCTTTTTGCGGAATTAAAACCTAAAGGATTTTTTTTATCAGTACCAGGGATCGAACTCAGAACCGCGTGCTTAAAAGGCAGGTGCTTATGCCACTGAACTAAATCCCCAGCCCCTTAAAGCCTAGAGGAAAACAGAACTCTTTGAGACATCTCATCTTGAAGGCAACTTGGTAACTAACTATGGTTACCCTGAACTAGTGAGCACCTTATGCTTTCCCAATTAAAACAAAGGAAAAGTGAAAGGGAAAACAAATCCAAATAAGCAAAAAATGTTAAATTCCTTGCATGCAATCTTGTATTCTGAACATAAAAACTAGAGGAGCTTGGAACAGAAAATCAGCAATCCCTGACCCACCTTTGTTTCTCTGTCCCTCCCTGACAAGGACTCACAACTTGGAACCATAATGAAAAAGCCCTCCGGAAGGAGTCAACACCAGGGCCAGGCACCCAAGGGTCAGATGACGAAGGAAGCCCAGTCATTGTGGCTGAGTCAGGGCAAGCATGGAAACTGGAGGGGTGGCTGTGTCCTGCTGTCCCCCAAAGCCTCCAGACGTCACAGACGAGGCTGTGTCAGAGGCCACTGGGTCTAGACTGTGTGACGCTGGGATTGGTTCATGGTGCAGTGCTAGGCTCAGGGGCATGAGGATGAAGGTGTGGGTGGTGCCCACCCTAAGTAGCCTGGATGAGATGTAAGGGACAGAAGGAGCTGTGGTTGGCTTGTTGCTTTGCTACCTTCTGCCCAACACGAACTGTTGTGCCCCCCTGCCTTGGAGCCAACCGACCATGGACTGAAACCTCTACAAACTGTGAGCCAAGTAAACCTTTCTGCCTTTAAATTTGGGTGTTGGGTATTTTGTCTCAGCAATGAGAAAAGTAACTGAGACACTTTCCAAGGCGCAGTTCTCAATCCATTGATTCTTTGTATTATTTTTAGTCTCAATTTCTTAAATTCCTACTCTGACCTTTATAGTTTCCCTCCTTGTACCAGGACTGTTCTTGTTTTTCTAGTGTCTTGAGGTGCTTAATCAGGTTTTTTTTATTTGACTTGATCTGTTTTTATGCTGTGGGCACCGAGCACAATACACTTCCCTCTTAAGACTGCTTTCATTGTGTCCCACAGGTTCTGGTGTGTTAGACCAGCATTACATTATTGTTTGATTCTAGGAATTAATTTCTCCCTGGATTTCTCCTGGGACCGAGTGTTCGGGAGTGTGTTCCCAAATGTCAAGATGCTTGTAAAATCTCTGTGGTTTCTTCAGTGATTGACTTCTAGTTTCAGTGTCGGGTCAGGGTAGATGTTATCTATCCGGGTTTCATAATTTATACCAATACAATACAATCAGAAATACAAATTCAAAAGGAGGAATAAAAGGCACTGAACTGGAGAGAGGAGATGAGACAGCAGCTGCCTCGTTAGAGTGAGGGGCTGGTGCTAGAGGGTCTTTGTCCTTTGCCCTTTTGTTACAGGTGAGGAGGGACCTGCCCCTGAGGGTTGTCATGGTAGCTTGATTGGCTTTTATGGGCTCTAGACCCTGGATTCAGCCACTGTCCCTTTTCACTGCCTATGTGTGAATTCTCGGGCACGCTTTCTCTGGTCTTGTTTTGGTGAGGTGGCATCTTTGAGATTTAGAGCAGAGCCTTCCATTCAAGGCCGAGTTAGCAGTTAGGGACCCGTGCACACTTCAGCGCAGTAACACAGTGAGAGAACATGAATGTCTGTGTTTATGCCTAGGCAGTGAGGGTCCGGGTGTGGACATACATTCACGCACTCAGGGAAGTCCGTGCAGTACATCCCCGGGAATTTCATACGGCACCCAAGGTGGAGAGGAGGAGCTGGGGTCTGGGCCCCAAGCAAGCCAGGCGCTGTCCAGTCCCCCTACCTCTCCTAACCTCTCCCTGCAGCAGCTTTTACCTCTTTCCAGTCAGGCCTTCTCAGAAACTCACTCAGGCCCTCACCTTTGCCCACCTGCCCCCTGACCTTCCCTCCAATAGTAGACATGGAATGCTTTGGATTATCGTGTATTTATTCCCAGGCTTTATGGACCAGGAAAGCTCTATTTTGGAGAAAGTTTCACATTGCTGAGAAGATGTGCCCTTTAATACCCAGGTAGAATGTGCTAGCTAGCCATTAAGTTCATTTGTTAGAAGGTGTGGTTCAACTGATATTTCTGTTAATTTTTATTGTTTATTTATGACAGTGGGGTGCCCAAGTCCACACCGTTGGCATGCTGAACCCCTGACCTTCCTCGATTTGCAGTGTCTGCTGTGGGAAGGGCACCGGGCCCTGGCGCAGAGGTGGTTACAGCTGTTATGTCTTCCCCTCCGGCTGTGGCCTTGACCACCGCCTGGTAACCTCCTTTGCCTCCTCTGACCCATGTAGCTTGACGTTTACTTTGTCTGAGATTAAAACCGCTGTCCTTGCTGGCTCCTGGGGTGCTGGTGTTTTCTGCCCTTTGGTTTTTAGTCTATGGACTTCTTTCTGGATTCGATGTCTCTTGGACACAATGGGCTGTTACGTGTTTGATCCAGCCTGCGCAATCGCGCGACTGTTTACGTGGAGAGCTACTGCTGAAAGGCACTGACTTATTTCTGTGACTGAGTTTTCTGTGGTCAACTCCTTTATCTTTATCTGGCCCCTTACTGTTTAACTCTGACCTTGCTTTTTGTATTCATTTCACCTGATCTCTTAGGTTTGTTGGCTTCGTTGTCTCTGTCTAGGGTATTCTTGAGTATGTTTTAGAGTGCTGGGCTCATGTTCACGTAGCTCTTAAGGTGCGGTCATGTCATGTCCTAATTTCCCTACCAATTTTGGAAGATGGCAGAATGTATCAGTCAGGGCTGAAACATTACAAGTTCTCCTGGCCTTTAAAATTTGTGTTGAGGGCTGGGGACATAGCCCTGGGGCACAGTGCCTGCCTGGCAAGCAAAAGGCCCTGAGTTTGATTCTTGGTACCAAAAATTAAATAATAAAATTTTGTGTTGAAAAGTCAGCTGTAGTCCTACTAGTTTACACTTACAAGCGATTTTTCGTGTTTTATTTTGGCTCTCTGGCATGTCATTGTGTTCAGCCTCTGGGACCTTGGCTATGAGGTGCTGAGCGCTCATTTCTGCTGTAGATGTCTGGCATTCTGTGAGCCTTGCGGATTCACTGTGCCACACTGTTTTCTGCTGTTACCTGCATAGATTTTTAAACCCCATGTGTGCATCCTCTAGTTTCCAACTCCATCAGCTTTAATCTTCACGTCATCTCATAGCTGTTGGATGAGTTTTTCTGTCTCTTCTCATTTTTCAGGCTTTCCTGTGTAAATTATAATGTTTTTTCTTTTTGTCCTCAACTCTCGAAATCCTACCTTCACATCGGTCATTTCTGAGTTCATGAATTTAGTAGATGTTTTACTCTGGCATTTCTGTTTCGCATGCTCTGTTTCTTCAGTCCACCTGCTGCTCACGCTTTGAACACTTTGCTCAGCTCCTCTGTTTTCTCTCCGTCCTCTGCCGGCTCCCCCACCTTTCCGGCCGGGTCCGTCTGTAACCAGCGTTTGTGTCCTCTCAGGCAGTGCTCCTCGGGGCTGTTAGGGAAACTTCAGGGTGTCTGGAGGACTTTGGTCGCCTTTTTATTTTTTGTACCCTTTTTGTGCTGAAGGTTGAGGCAAAGTACAGTAAGGAGTCCACTGTGGGCGCAAGCCTCTCTAGTTAGGTTCGGCTTTACAGTGATGTGCTCTTGGCTTGGTTGAGACCTTGTTCCCCGCTTTGCCTTATTCATGGAGCTGTTCAGATCCTGTCATTCAGACCGGTGGTCCCAGTGCCACAGGGGTCTCTACAGGTTTGGGGACACTGATGGCCTGAGCCTGGGGCCCCTTGTCCCGGACCTCACAGCAAAGCTTGTCCCCACCAGGGCACTCCGGAACACAGAGGACAACGACTCTCCCACCTCGCTCGTTCTCTCCCTGCTTGGGTCTGGCCGCTCCACTATCTCTTGCGCCCATTTCCGTGGCTCTCACTTCGGGAGCTTGGAGAATGGGTAGATGCACCACGGTGCATCCTTAGGCAGAGGTCGCCAGAGGACCTCACTCAGTGCTCAGGCTGCTCTGCCCCTCACGATGTTGCAAAAACTGGGGTCATGTGAAAAGAGGCCCCATGCCATCCAAAGCTCACACGCTTCTGTAATACCTGAAACCTGTGTTCACGCTGAACTCCTCTGCATGCCCGATTTGTCTTTTACAGCAGCCTTTCCGGTTTTGATCCTGGTTCAGATCGTGAACTGCCTTAATTGCGTCTGTGTCATCCTTTCATCGGGGACAGCACCTGACTTTGATGACACTGGCATTTTCTGCAGGGGTGAGTGCAGTGTGTCCTGGCGCCTCCCTGTTTGCCATCTTGCGATTACAGCTTTGCATCCGTGCAGGAATAGTCCAGGAACGAGTGTGTCGGTGTGTCCCACCTGGGAAAGGCGTGTGTTGTGTGTGCTCAGAGCCTGGGCCACGGCCTGTCCACAGCGAGTGCCTCCCCTCCCCAGAATCACTGAGCGCTCCGCAACCCAGCAATGCTCCCCGACGCTTCTGCACCCACAGGGCTGCGCTGGATGGCGGGGTCTCAGCCTCCAGATGCTGGATCCTGAACGCTGGCCACTCCTGTGCCACTGTGAGGAAGCCCTGGGGATGCCTTCAAACAGTGCCTGCCACCTCGCCCCCTCCATCCTCTGCCTGGAACGCGCTCCCCTTGCCCCATCCTCCAAGCCCAGGCCCAGGGCACAGGCCTCAGAGTTCCCCTGCTCCTGCTGGACAAGTTCCCAGCTTTTCTCCTCTTCCATTCAAGTAAGGTGGGTGGCACTGTGTGGTCTCTAGGGGTGAGGCAGGGCCAGGCCAGGCCAGGCACCTGTGCTCTGGCAGGGTTCTCAAAGCTCGCTGGGAACAGAATCCCCTAGAGGCTGCATTTCTGTTTCGCCTCCAGATGGCAGGGAGGCCCTGCCTGCTGCCTGGAGCCCCAGGTCACAAGCTTCTCTCATTTCAGGTGTGGCTTTGGGGGTGACCCAGGAGGGACATGGAGGACTGGGACTGCTCAAGGGAGTCGAGTGACCTGCGGTGTGGCCTCAGCTCCCTGTCCTGTCCTCCAGTCCCCGTGGCCTCTCTGCCCCGACACAGGCACTGTCTCCCCTGGGCCCTCCCTGAAGCCATGCTGGCTCACTGCCCAACCCACAGCAGCCTGGCTCCGATCCGCTGCACAGCCCCGGAGACCCGCTCGGTCCTGTGCCTCACGGCATCCTCTGCTTAGGAGCGCAGGACTGTGTCCCCAGGATGACGCCCACACACGGAAGGTGCACAGATGTGTTTATTCCACTCCACCGAGGTGCACCCCCCCAATTTCAGAGATTTAAAAATGAACAAGGGCGATGCTCATCCTGGTCACAGCCCTGCCAAGTGCTGCCTCCTGCTAGGCACTGGTGTGCATGGCCACACCGCTGTGCAGTGCCAGTCCTCTTTCCTCACCACTCCCCGCTGGTGGCACTACTGTCCTTGGTTACTCAATCGTTTAACTGCCCAGAAGGCAACTTGGAATACATCCCGGGGGATTTACCCCACATATGCAGGGTGTTTTCACTCAGTGTTGGGAGAGCACAACAGAAGAATTAACTCCAAGACTGTGGGGGACAATTCCCAGGGGCATGGCTCTTGCCCTTTGCTGCCCTTTGGGTCGAGGCCTGGGTACATATTCACAAGATGCACAGTGGAACAGTATGCAGCCTTGAAAAGCTGAGGTGCGGTGTTATGCTGAGAGAATGGGAAAGGGTAGTATATAAAGAGTATATCTTAGGACCAAAGATGGAGGACCTAGAGGTAGCAGGATATGGAGCCTCTCTAAGAGAGACAGCTCAAATGCCAGAATAGAGCACCCTGGAGAGATCCAAACAGAGGGAAATAGATTCTCTCAACCGAGGAAGAAACTGAAGGGAAAGAAACTGCTCCAATACGAGGTCCCGGGACTACAATTAGAGAAAATAAGATCAGCAAGCACTGCACTCTCGCTGAGCTGCCTGAATTTGTGCCCCAGATCAACTTGAGCAACTGAACCTGCGCTGAAGCAACTGGCTTGAGCAGCCGGAGCGTGGAGCTGAACAGCCCTGCGTGCGGGTCGCCCGGCCCCAGCCCTGCACTTGACCCACCCAGAGGCACCGTGAATTCGCGCTGCAGCCACACTGAGTTCAGAGGTCCGGGAGCCCAGCAGTTCTCCGGGAGCGGCATCAACAGGTGGTGAGTGATGGAAAAGGGTTAACCAACTAGACAACATATTGGAGTTGGGCAGGAAAGTCCTGGCTCTGTAAGGAAGCAGCTTCAGTTGGTTGCTCCCCTCACAGAGCAGATTTGAGGGATCTGCTTGAACTGGGTGGGAACCCAGTGGGTTGTCACAAATCAATTGGTTCCCTGAGGGTGGCGCACACTGACGCAGTGAAGGCCCTCAAAGGTCGACTGGCCTGGAGAGGAGGAGCCAGTGTATACTACCCTTGCTTGCACTTCACTCTGATAGCGGACGGCCCCTAGCCTGCGTGCTCTAGAAGAGCCCTAACCAACAAGAAAAGGGGCTGGGAATTACACTATACACTTGTATGGAAGGAACCAAAAACATGACGAGAGAGAGAAATAAGAAAAAGCCTCAGCCCCCAAACCTGAGAACATTGATCCAGGAGAGGTAAATATAAAAGACATTGAGGGCAGCAAACATGCAACATCAAACACAGCATCAGTGTCATAAAGAGTTATCTTTGGGACCTCGTAAACGAGATCAAAACTGAAATATTAATTCAAGTTAAACAAGAGATAAGTAGATTAATAAAAGAAAGGCTGGGCACCTTTCAAGAAGACACAGAAAGAAGAATGGAGGAACACGAAAGGAGAGAAACGTTCAATGAAGAATATTTTTAAAAACCCCTAGAATTCATGAAGCAGATTCAAAGAGATTACCAGGAAACTAAAGACTCCATAGAAAGTTGGCAAAACTGCTTGAAAGAAACCAAAGATAGACTATCAAAAATTGAATGCAGGCTTGCAATGTGTGATCATGAAAGGGAAGATCTCTTAAAAATAACAAGGGAGCAGGCAGTAACCACACAAGGACTAGAAGATGACAAGAGGATCTATAACTTAAGAATAAAGCATGTGAATGAAGAAGCAGGAGTCGAAACAGAAGAACTGCAAAGGCTATTCACAGAAATTATTAAGGAAAACTTCCCAAACATAGAAAAAGGAAATGATATGCAGATGTATGAAGCATACAGAACTCCAGCCACCTACAACCAAAACAGAGCTATACCCAGACACATAATAATCAAGATCCCAGAAATTCAATATAAGAACAGAATATTAAAAGCCATCAGAGAAAAGAAACAGATCACCTATAAAGGAAAACCCATCAAAATCACGGCAGACTTCTCAACACAGACTATCAAGTCAAGAAGAGCTTGAAGTAATTCAAGCCCTGAAGGAGAACAATCTCCAGCCCAGATTGATGTATCCTGCCAAAAACTCTCTAGAAATTAATGGAGAAGATGCTTCCATGACAAAGAGGAACTGGGAGAATTTGTGACCACCAATCCAACCCTACAAAAAATACTAAAGGACATTTTAGAGAGAGAGAAAAAGAATACAAGCATTTCAGGAACAGTGGCAGAGAGACCTCAGTGAACGGGACAGACAGTGGAGTGGAAGAGAAAAATAAGACTACCAATGGCAGAAAAATAGAATAGCAGAAATGAGGCAGAGAAGATTGGCTATAATCTCTAGTATAGAGGGCCTCAAAATACTAAGAGAAACACAGTCAGAGTAGATCAGGAGATAGGGTCCATTGAGATGCTCTATACAGGGAGGCAGTGGGACCCAAAATAAGCAGTGCACCCCATGAGTGAAAGGGGAGGAATTGTCTAAAAAAGGAAGGAAGAGGATATTGTTAATGGGGTAACAAGATTTAAAATCTACATTACTCTCACCACTCTGCTTGGATGGATTACGTGCTGTTCCAGTTTGTCTACTTACACTAGACTTGAGGACAAGGTCAGCTATCCCAAAAATAAGAGGACATAATATGGTAATCATCAATTTCCTATCAACTTAATCTGAAGCCCTGTATAACTTATACTGTCTTATTATGACTGATCTTATTTGAATCTGGTTTGTTAGAGTGCTACCTTGAGTTGACTGATTTTATTCAAATCTGTTATGATTTATAGCATCAAGTCTAAGAGTATGGGCAACTACACTGAAGATGACAAGATTCACAAAGATACCCACTCTGGTTTGATTATTACTTGAAGTCTTATAATGTTTCCAATGCTTCGCTTTTATTAATGTTGTTATATACTGCTGAGACATCATGGTAACCATTGTAGATCACCTTGTATTGTGGTTTCATATGACTTTTTGCTTCATGCTTTTCTAGGAATTGTTTTGTTTTGTCTTGCTTTGTTTTGTTTTTACGTCTAATACAGAAAGGATAGATATACATGTAGAGACTCATGCATGTGTAGAGCTTATAAACAGTTTACGAGCACCAACTATATAACACATGTTGAAATGACAACTATTTTGTAGAAAAAGACACTACAGTACCCTGTGCTGATTCCATAATGTCATGATGTGAAATCCAGCAATACTATCATTCTTTGTTCAAAGTGATTTTAGCTTGTTTTATTTAAGTTAAACACACATGAAGGTATAGACAGCTGTTTTGAAGAGAATGAGAGACACTATGACAGCCATTCTTGGATTCCCTATTGTCTGGTCTTGAAGACCTGAAATGCCCTCCTCGTCCTGCTCAGATCAGTTCCATAATATGTTGTTTCATGTGAATTCCCTGTATGTGACAATATGGGCAACTATTTGGAAGAAAACAAGAGTCAATATGATAGTATCTCCAATTGTCTAGCTTTGAAATTTATGTCACTTACATTGCTTTCTTGTGACCTGCTTTGTTCTGTTTTGTTGTGTTTAATTTTACCCTTTTGATATAATTGCATGTATGTTTGAGTGGGTAAGATGGATGACCATATTGCTGTTTTTGTCAGATCATGGAGCAGAACTGTTAACAGTCTCACTGTTTGAATGTCTACTTTGCATGTTTTAATTTTGTAATTTGAACAACTATTTCCAAGATGTCAGTATGTAATTTGTCAAGTAATGATTTCTTAGTGGTTTTTTTTGTTGTTGTTCTTTTCCTTTTTTCCTTGGAATTCTGTATTGCTACTACCCTTTATTCTGTTTTGTTTGGGGTTTTTTTCCTCTTTAAATAAAATTTTTTTTAAAAAAAGAGTATATCTTGTGTTTACTTTTCCCAAAGAGCCAAATACTTTCAAGTTTTACATAAAGAGATCCATGTCTTGGAAAAGATAAAAAGATACAAATCAGAATACCAGTGTGGTTTCCATCATCTGAACTTATTTTATTGATATTCATTAGCAAATAAAATTGTATTGTTGCTTTTTGATGCATTTCAACACACTTTCGGTAGTGGTTGCACAACGTTGACCGTTTGTTTATTTACTATACTAATTCCTGCAGCCTCTGGATTGCCGGGTTTACAGTGGTTTCCTGTGGTGGTGGGCGGCTCCTCTCTGACAAGTACAGTGGTCCATTCAGTCCACCACAGTCTTCTGTTCCCATTTTGCTCCCTGACACTTAAAATACATTCAGCTCCGAAGAGGTAAGCTACCTGTGGCAGGGCCCACGACCTCGGTGGGCACTCTCGGGGGAGGGAATAAATAGTCTGAACCGGGGACTGGAGCTGGCCCCTGGGGTGGGCCCTCGAGGTTCCCTCGCTGACGTGTGACTCTCGTGCAGCCGAAGGACACATCTCTGCTGGGGGGGGTGTCCAGAATGACAATTTTATGGGCCTATGACCACCTGAGGCAGGGCGGCCTGCAGTGGGAGGAAATAAATAACCACGGGCAGGGCTGACGATGCAGCACACAAAATAAATAACTGTCCCGGGGCTTGGCGGTGCCAGCTGGAGACCAGGCCCATGTGGGCCCATAGTGCCTTCCCCAGCACCACACTGTTCCCACAGACAGGGTGTGGGGACAGAGGCTTGGGGAATGCGGACACGGATGGTCCCGCAGGACAGGGGCGCCAGCCTGGCCAGCACACTGTGGTCCGGGCGTGGCTCTTGCCCCTTGCTGCCCTTTGGGTCCTGGCTCAGCTGCCCCCACCACTAACGCTGCCTGGGTCTGGCCGCCACCATGCTCCGCCATCTCACTGGTGACCAGCGGCCCCAAGTCCCAGGACCACAGAGATGGAGCCACTGGTACCCTCGCTTCCCTGCAGGCAGAAAGGGAAAAGGACCTGTGTAGGGAGAGGCAGGCAGTGCAGCAGCCGAGGGCGGGACGCACGCTCTCTCTTGGGCTGGATGCGCGGGCTCCCGGCCGACCATGAAACACAGGCAGACTTCAAGTCCAAGGCATGGAGGGAAAGGGCCCAGCCCGGGAGGAACGTGCTCCCGTCAAGGCAGAGGAGGCCCCGCAGGTGCCAAGAAAGCTCTGATCATCCAGAGATGCCACAGCGGTGCTCACGGAGGTGGCCGGGGCCTGTCGTGGCGGTCGAGGGGACACCTGACAGCTCATGGTGCGACACGAGCAGAGGACGTAGCACTCACTGGTCTCCTATCCACAGGATAAGAGCACCGTGGGAGCGTCAGTGCTTCTCAGAAGGAACAGAAAGGAAGGACCCCACGTCCCTGGCTACACAGGTGACGCCCTGGACAAGGACAGTGGTGCAGGACACTTCCTGTGGGCAGCAGGACAGGCTGGGCCAGGCGCACACAGGGTCTCTGTGTGCTGTGTGCCAGCCCTGAGGCCTGGGCAGGGTGCTGCCTGTCACCCCAGAGAACAGGAAGGGGCGGTGCCCGGCGATCACGCCGCCTCGGCCCTCACCGCAAGCCAGTCTGTGTGGGGAGCTTAGCACCCATCAAGATGCCGGGGGCCAGCGTCCCGGGCGCCTTCATCTGCATGCTGGAGCCCACCATGGTGGGGAAACTGCGGTTCCTGCGGATACCACCTGGCAGCTGTAGCCCGCCCACGGCGCTGGTGACGGCGGTGGCCGGGCAGCCCAACGGCAGGCCCTCCGGGACCAGGCCCCCAGGCACCCCGGGAGGCACACAGAGCAGGGGTCCCTGGTCCTCAGTCTGGGCAGGGCCTTGGGCCCGCCCCGCACTCACGGCCCGGGCCACCCCGAAGCGCCTGACCTTGTCCACAAGGTTGAGGCTGCCAACAGACACATCAGTCTGGCTCTCGCTGCTGCGCACGCCCTTCTTCTCCCGCACTTCCCGCAGGATGGAGCTGGCCGGCTTGGACGCCAGGAAGGTGTCATAGGGGGGGCTGGTGCACTTGAACTCGAAGGTGGGCGGGGAGCTGGTGGGCGTCCGCATGGGCGAGTTGGGTGGCGTGGAAGGGATCACGGCCATGCGGGGGGCGTAGGCATGCAGTAGGGCGCCCCGTGCCGCGCGGTCCCAGCTTTGGGGGTCGTACACGGCGGCCGAGATGCCGCGCTCCTTCAGCAGCCACACCAGCCCCAGCGACGTGCTCATAGTGGTCGTGGAGTCACGGGCGTTGGTGAAGGACTCAGCCAGGCTTAGCCTCCTCGGGGTACATGGCGTGGCCACTGGTGTGGCCTTCAGGTGGCCGACACTGCCGCAAGCCGGAGTTGGGGCCGAGTTAAGGCTGGAAGGGAGAGCAGCAGGTTACTCCTCAGGGACACTCTGTGGCCACAGCAGGGCCAGTAGACGTGTCCTGTGGGGTGATGGGGCTGGCCCGGGATGCACCAAGAGAAGCCCAAGACCTCTATCCACAGAGTCCCTCTCAAAGCTGCACGGAACCCCGGTTCTCCCTGGGCTGAGGGTGTGACCAACACTGCACCAGGAGAACTGCCTGGGGCCCAGTGTCACACCCGGTGGGGAAGAGGACAGCTGCAGCCTCTGGACATGAGGCCCAGCCAGGCCTGCAGGGTATGGGGCTCAGCTCAGGAGGAGCCAAGGCCGCAGGGCTGAGCCACAGGGGTGCAGGTCCCAATGCCAGGGCTGCACCCGCTCCACTGCCCTGCTGCCCCCTCGCCCCTCGCCCCTTACATGCTGTCCAAAGCCATCCCGGAGCGGGCAGCTCAGGGCCAGAGGACACCAGTGTCAGCCTCCATCTACGGAGCCACCCAGGCCAAGGCCCACAATGGACTGAGAGGTGTCCCTGCCCCTGCCCTCTGTTCTGCTGCCTGAAGCTCCAGGAGGTCCAACAGTTGAGGCCAGCTGGGAGGCCACAGGACAGACAGGGTCACAGGGTGCAGGGGGAGGAGGTGGACTTTTGGCAGCTGCTGCAAGCATGGGTCCATCTGTCCTCCGAGTCTACTGCTGGGCTGCTAGGTGCTGGGAACAGGCCAGGCGAGTGGCCCAGGGGCCAGGGACAGAGCCCTCTCTCCTAGTTCAGCTGCAGAGGATCAGTGTGGGAAGGACAGAGGAGGACCTGCCTGGGCCAGGTTCCTGGGTTGACCAGAGGGCCCCTCTGGGTAGGGACAGCCCAATGGCAAGTGGTGGCTTCATGACTTGGGGGCCTGGGGACCTCGCTATGACACAGGCCCAGCTCACACAAGCACAAGAGGGGCCAGGGCACTTGGGAAACACTGGGTTAGAGCCACACAGAGTCCAGGATTAGGGAGGCAGACTTTGCAGGGGGCACAGGTGGGGTTTGCAAGTGTTACACATGGTCCACAGAAGGTCAAAGCTTCTAGCCTCAAGTCTGGCCTAGAGGCCATCCCTAGGGAGTCTGTTTCACCCCAGCTGCGTTTCCTTCCTCGCAACACATGCTACTAGCAAGCTCCTCTAGCTGGGGACTCGGCAGGCCATGGCCGGTGCCTTTAAAATGCTGCTCCCCAATGGGACAGGAAGGGTGGGTTCCCGGGCAGGAGGGGCCGGCAGAGACAGCAACCTAGGTTAGACCCTGGTTAGTGCCAGTGCCTGGTGGCCCAGGGGTTTAGATGGTTAGGGTGGCGGGGCCAGGCGACTCAGCCAGCGCCACACAGAGACACCCAAAGCTGGGCCGTTAGTGGCGGCCACACGTGCACACAGATCCTCGCAGGGGCCCAGTGGGCGCCCTGCACGCTCACCCCCTGCCCTGCCCACGGGCTCCGCTCTGCCCTACACCGCCTCTTGCCCAACGGGGCACAGGACGGCTCCGTTGTCCTCCTCCCACGACCTGTGGAGAAGTGTGCACAGTTGAGGTGCCCAGGACACTGCCTACTGCTCCCCTTTCCTGCATCTCCTCCTCGGACCCTGGCAGGTTGCTTAACTGCACTGCAGAGGGAACAGCCATGTGGGGACACATGGGGCTCTCCACAGGGGCCCTGAGGTCCTTGCCCTGGGTCACTGCAGCCCAGGCTCCAGGCAGCAGCCTCAGGCAGGAGGGGGACTCCAGGGGTTCAGGCCTCTCCCGTGGGAAATGCAGCTTTGCTCTGGGATGGTCAGGGGCCTCTGGGAGAGCTGCTGAGGAGTGGCCGAGCCAAGGGCCAAGAAGACAGGCTGGCTGTCTCCCTCTGAGCAGGGGCTGGGCCAGCAGGGGCCGTGTTTCCAAAGCGGGGCCTGGAACAGGTGACTGCAAACACTCGTACTGTTCATTCTCAAGTGGGCTAGAGCTGGCTCTCACTCGTTTCTGTGACTAGGTCTCACTCTAGTTCACGCTGGCTTTGAATTTATGCTGGCTAGGCTATGATTCTCCTGCCTCAGCTGCCAGAGTGCTGGGATTCCAGGTGTGCACCACCAGCCTGGCTCTGGGGCTGGCCTTGCAGGAGTCTCTCCCATGGCTGTCCTCAACACGGGCCTTGCAGGAAAAGCATGTCCCGTCCTCACCCACAGAGGCCCTCCTGAGGCCAAGCTTGCCCTTACCTTGGTGTGACCCGCGTGAGCTCGTCGGAGGGGTGCAGGATGCGGCAGGTGGTGAAGGTGAAAGTGGAGTTGGTCTGGGACATGCACTTCCCGGGGTGGTTTGCTGCATCGGGGAACAAAACACAGTCCTTGCACCTGGGTACGCACGGCGCACGCGGAACCCAGGGCCCTGAGCAGATTCGAGGTGCGGGGCGCAGGTGCCCAAGGGAAAGCGACCCTCTGATACAGCTGTGGCAGAGCCCAGCCTGCGAGGCAGTGTGTCCCTGCTCCTGCCCACCCGCACGGGCTCCCGTCAGGCCCAGGGCCAGCAGTGGATCCAGTTCCAGGCAGATGGGCCCTGGGGTGGGGGATGTGAACCTGGTTTTCCTCCTCAGAGCTCAAAATTTGCTTTCTCCTTTTGTTACTTTGCATGTCTTTTCCTCGGCAAACATATGCCAAACCCTGCCTAAGACAGGGAGGGCCACCTGGTGCCTGGCAGCAGGGCGGGGCTCTGGGACTGGTCCATTGCTGTCCTGGGACTGGCACAGTGAGATGTGGAGGCCTCAGCCACCTCAAGAACAGCACAGCAAGAGCTCAGAGACCAGAGACCCACACACAGACCACGAATGGCACTGGCCCCTCCCTAGGCCCCAACCCTGCTTGGTGATGCCTCCAGGAGGCCTGGGCTCTAGCGACAGCAGAGGTCAGCCCCCCTGCTTCCTCTAAGGCTCTTCCGAGCTGTTGCTCTGGTGGCTGAGGGGTCTGTAGCACAGGGAAGCAGGTGTGAGCGCCATAGGAGAGAAAGCAGGTGGGGAGCAGCCTTATGTCTACAGGAGACATCATGATTGCCGGGGTCACTGTCATTCATAAGTCAAGTGTCAGGAGAAAGAACAAAGGGGAAAAATAAAAGACGCTGCACCAAGAGCATGCCCAACCAAGAAGTGCAAGCAGCCCTTCCACTGAATCGCCCGAGGCGGCAGCTCAGCCCCCAGAGACCTCGGGGGAAGGACTCGGAGCCCAGGAGCCTCCACCTTCCAGCTCTACAGGTTGTTTTCTCTCGAGTTTGAACAAAAAGAAAAAAAGAAAGCAAAACGGAACAGATGGTGCTGCAGAACCACAGATCCACGCAGATGATTAAAAAATGAAACACAACAGAAAGCCACAGACACACACATCCAAGGCAGGAAGGACAATGCCAAGCTCACGATGGCGAGGTGACTCAGGCACCACAGTGTGGGACCTACTCCACGTGCCACAGGGCCCCGCAGCCCCCAGCAAGTGCTCGGCATGGGGGCTCCCGGCAGGAGGAGGGAGAGAAAAGGTAGCAGCAGCCTTCTCAGTCTCTCTCTCCAGTGCTTAATACAATGGCTCGGGGGCCCAGGTGACTGAACCGGAAGCAGCTATGACTATGACGAGGAGACGACCGAACAATCACGATTCTCCCTGCAGCCACGGAGGCCAGGACCAAAGCAACCAAAGGCCCGCGGGGAGCTACATGAACCGCACACAGGAGGAGGGTGATTCGGGAAGCATGGAGGAAGCAGAAAACAAATCAGGACGAAACAATTCAAAGGGAGAGAACGTTAAAAACAATTCAAACAAGGCTGGATTTGACATCAGAAGTGCACCTCAATTTCAACACATGGCCAGAATATCAAATCAAAAGGTCTGAGTGTGCCCCTCCACCCCCACCTCATTGGGTTCCGATGTTTGAGTGCAACAGCAGTGTAAGAGGTTTTAGATACAGTTGCACCCACGGAAGCCGAACCCACCTCACACAAGTGGGTTCTGGGGATAGGAAAAGGCTGCTAAAAATTCAGAAGACACCAGAGCCCAGGCACAATCAACAGCTTTAGGAGACAGGAGCATCAGTCAGAGCCCACAGCCCCAGCATCAGAGGTCCAGCCCGCCCGCAAAGTACCATTGGGACACCGATCCTCAGGCTCTCTGGTCACCGCGGGCCACCAGCCGTCGCTGCACCTCCCCACTTTGCGACACAACTCAAGAGTAATGAGTGGCCTGGGGTGGGGCCTCTGGTGCCCCGTGCTCCTCCGAGGATCTTCTTGGCCAGAAGTCAGTTGGGAGGAGTGTTCCTAACCGAAGTGCCCAGGACTGGGGCACATGTGGGAGCCCCTGCTGTCTGCACTGCACAGTCCATACTGTGTGCTCATGTCACACTGCCCCTTTGGGGGCACTAAGGACAGGGCCTCGGGGGCTAATGCTCTGACTCCCCACCAAAACCTTCACTCCCTGGCCTGGCTGTGTGAGGGCAACAGCAGAGCACGCCGATCACAGCTGGAGGCTGAAAAGCAGCTGACGAGCCAGTGACTGGGTCAGAGACAGCGCTGACCACCGTGCTTGCACTCACTTCCGACACTGGGCCAAACTGAGGGGCCCTTGGCTCACCGGCTGCGCCTGCCTGGCCTCGGGGCTCCCTGCAGGTGCTCTCTTCTAACACGCTCGTGTGTGACACGTTCTGAAGCAGCTGTGGCTGGGCACGCCACCGAGTGTGCCTCTGCCCTGATGCCACCCACAAGGCTGTGTAGGCAGGCAGTGCTGACTGCCAGTGCTCCTGGGCCCACGACGCCTGGCACTGATGGGAAAACCGGACAGGTGGCATCCGGCATCCTGCTGTGGCAGCACGGACAGCACTGCTGTCAGGCCATGTTCCCAGGGTGGCAGGGACAGGAACGCAGCCCTGTGAGCGGCAGTGTGCGTTTTCACAGGGCCCAGCTGGGCCTGGCTTTGGAGCTCGCCACCCAAGTGGAGGGGAAGGACAGTTCCCCGCCTGTCAGTAAGGAGAGAGACAGGGCCCTTCTACAAGCCCCAAACAGGCAAAATCGCTCCTGAGACTGGAATATCAGGGTGCAGGGAAATGCCCTAAAGACCGCCTGTCACTCTATTCCGTAACTGCAGGAGGTTCTGCAATGGGCTCACATAGAAGCCCCATATGCGCCCCGGAAACCCACAACATGGGGTGTGGGGCGAGCTCCGTGTGGCCTTCTTCAGTCTCTCCAGTGTCTCTCGGATATACCCTGGTCAGCTTGTGGCCCTGACGGCAGCCCAGACCCCAGAGATCAGACATCCAGCTGGCAGCACTCCCGTGGGTTCTATCTCGGAGATTTTTTAACCACATCACATTTTTCTGGTTTCTGTACAATTTAGTGTTGGTTTCTGCAAAATCTACTTGTCGCTCTGCACCAAGCTCTCTACTGTTTGTTTTGTCTAAGAAGTGTGTGGCTTGAGAGGTGAATGATTTCATGGCATGTATGGGGAGCTTGCTGTGGGCTGCCATCCGGGAAGAGACGGCGAGGGCGCTGGTGAAGTGTCCTGGGGAAAGTCTCTGGGCTCCTCGGGAGCCAGCACGGCAGGGCTGGCTGTGCCCTGCACTGTGGTTGATGCCGACAGGTGGCGCAGGCCTGGAGGGCAGCGAAGTGGAGCTCCTTCTGGCTAGTGCCTCAGAGCCGCTCCAGGGAGCACCCGTCCTAGGCAGGCCATGGCCCAGTGGCCCCCTACGCACTCCCGAAAGGATCCCCCCACGAAGAGGCAAGCATGGCACCCTGAGGGACCTCCATGGCTTTCTGAGGTGAGGACGCCACAGAGAAACGGCTCTGAGTGGGCAGTTTGGTCCTGGACGTCTGCAGCCAGACTGCCCGACACCGATCTCTTCAGAGGGCAGGGTCGTCTTGACACCAATCTCTTCCGAGGACAGAGTCCTCTCGCTCCTTGTCGGTCTACTTCCGGGCTGCACATGCTGGACACAAGAGCACGGGGCTACCCTGACCCTGCTGACACGGGCGGGACTGGGCGCCGGTGACCACAGCCAGCTGGCTGTCCCTGACTACCACGCTGGGTGGACAGGCACCCAACAGAACAGACATGGCAGAGGTCTGTGAGCCCACTGTGCAGCCTCCTGCTTCCGGACGTTCAGGCCTCTGGGCCTCACCTGCTCACAGGCCCCCAGACCCACTCCTCAGATGCTGGTGGCTGTGGTGGTGTCTGGGACAGGTGTCTCTGCCCTTCCCACATCTGGCTGCTCCCCACAGAATGTGAGCCTAGGTACCAAATCAGGTCACAATGCAAGCAATGTGTTCTCCTGGCTTCGCCTCTGCTGGACCACGAGCTGGAGGTGCAGGGGAATTTTCACATATGACTTTTCCTTCCCCAGTGACCAGGGTCTCAGTGTCCCTGCTGGGCGTCTCTGCAGGTGATGCCCATCTGCCTCTGCCAGGTGCAGGGCGGTCCCCATGAGCATCTCACTACAGTGACCTTCAAACCCTACGGACACCGGCTTTCTGCCACCCTCCGCTCGCCTGTACGGCTCCGGGTCTCCGAGGTGACTCACTGAACTGTCCATCCGAGCAGCCACCCAAGGTGTCGCCTGCAGGACTGTGAGCCACGGTGCCTGCAACGCATGAGGGCTAACACAGCACACAGCCCATGGCCAGGGAGAGCCCGTGTTGGCGACATGTGCTTCCTATGTGAAGCGAGACTTAAAACATGTCACTGAAATAAAGCAAAACTATGATTTAAAAAGCGCTTTCAACAACTCATTTTAATGGTCTAAATTATTTACAATACAGTACTGTGGAATCATCTTTTTTAAAACATGGGAATTTTAAAAAATCATTAAATGATGCTTCAAGTAATACATAATATATACTGATAATTTTTTTCAGTGCTCAAAACGTTTTCCTTAATGTGACAGTAGGCTCTAGACAATAGAGCCTGGTCTTCACTGGTCTTCACAATTTCCTCCCAGTTTTAAAAAAGAAAAGGTGGATCACCTTCTGACGCTTAAGTTTCTTCCCCGGCAGCTCCTGGACTTGGACACAGCCCAGCACAGGGAGCTGACCATCGGCCCACAACCCCACTTGGGAACCAGGGGTCTCACCCAGAGAGGGGCGTGGCCTGCACCAAAGCACCAGATGGCTCCGCCCCTCAAAAATCCAAGCGCACCCTCCCAAGTGCAGCTCCAGAGTGCGATCCACGCAGAGCACAAGCCGCCTGGAGGCCTCTCATGGCAGCACCGAGGTCTTTCCTTCACCACCTCAGAAACAGGTGCACCCTGTTCTCAGCACACGCCAGCACGCCTGGCCCTCTGCGTTGTGTCCCACCCCAGATCGTAGCTGGGACACCTCTGCTGCAGGTTTCCCTTAGGAGGGGCCATGCAAAGCGTCAGCCTTGGGTCTCACTGCCAATGTCTTGCCTTCTGCCCCCCGAGAGGGGTTCTCTGGCTGCCAGCAGCTTCACTCCTCACACAGCTCCCTGAGTGCATCTATTGAGCCCTGACTTCGGGGCTGCCAGGAAGGCTGCACCCCAACATCACTGTGCCCTCAGCTCTGTCCTGCCTCTCCGTCCTGGCTACCGCGCCTTCACAGAGGAGAACCAAGAAGCCTAGAGATGGAAGTCCCGATGGCAGGGATGTCACGAGGGTGATACTTCCTCTCTTTTCTAGGTCTATCCCCTTGTTTCTCTGGGACCCCAGCACACAGCCCCCAGAGGGGCAACCGCAAGCTGCTGTTCACACTTCGATGCCCTGGGCAGGGTGCCCCAGCTCTTCGATGCAGCTCATCTTCCTGGAGGAGCTCAGTAATGAGCCCATGGCGTTTACCTGGTTAATCACTTTTTAAAAATCCACCCTGAACACACGTGTAAGTTAGAGAAACCACAAACGAGTCTCTGCTGGAGGCAGAAGTCCAGTGTCATCGGAAAGTCTGAGTCCCATGGGCTTATTTCCATGTGATGGCAGCATCCAGGTAGCCGCTTTCCCCGTTCCCCTTGGACTGACCCAGCACTGATCCATCACCTCCCTAATGGGCCTAGCTGAGCTCCAACTGGTATTCACCAGGGCCCCTCAGATACGAGGCGGCGACACCCAAACAGGAAAGGGGCACTGACATTTGGGGGCCCCACCCACTCCTTTTTAGCAGCCTCTCCCGCTCCCCTTGAGAGCCCTGCTGAGCCAGGCCGAGTCTGGCCCTACTACGCCCATGCACTGCACTGGGGCCTCGGACTCTGTGGTGCACACAGCACTGCACCGCACAACGGGGATGCGTTCACCGTCACCCACACAGACGCGCAGAAGCCACACACAGGGAGCCACTACGGATGGTGCTGGGGACAGAGGTGAGAACGGCCCAGAACTGTGCGGCCCGGGCCGGGTGTGCGGGGCGGATCGCGGCGGCCTCACCAGACCCCTCCTCCTCCGCAGCCGCGGGCGGCTCCTGCATCTCCTCGGGGGAGTTCCTGCTGCTTGGGACAGTCGCGTGTGCCTGGGACCTCTCACCTGAGGTCTCTGGGTGCTGCACTGGCGTGGAGGTAGCTAGGCCCGGGAGGGGAATGTGGTCACCTGTGTCGTCTTCCTCAAAGTCGTTAAGGCAGTACACTTCGTCCAGGTCAACGTCCAGTGTCCGGAAGCCTTTGGTGACCACACCAGGCCGGGGGTCGAGGATGCCCCCGAGGTGAGGCTGGGCCAGCTGCTGCCAGTGGTGGAGGGTGGCAGAACCTGCAGGAGGAAGGGCACAGGGAGAGGAGTGGGTTAGCACGGAGGCCGACATAAGCCATCGCCTCCCCAGCTGGCTCTGCCCTCTTCGTGACCGCGCCCCAAGGGGCCAGACTCAAGGAACCAACAGCTGCATTTGTAAGTAAAACAAATGCCACACTGCGTGCCAAGGGTGTGTGGTTACAAAGCATTTTAAGCAACCCCAGAATTTAACACATCGTCATTTTACAGACAGCAGAAGGGGAATCAGCCAAACGAGCATGGGGTGCACACGGGCACTGCAGATGCCGGAGTGCAGATGGACTCGGAGAGACCGTGATGCTGGCCCCACCCAGGACTGGATAACAGAAGCCAGGAGGTGGCGGGTGTGACCCTTACTGCCTCCCCTTAGGTCTCTGTACCTGCTGGCAGCCTGGCGCTGCCTGTTGGTTGCAATCTAAGAACACGCAAAGCAGTCTAGAGCAAGGTGCCAATCCCCCGTGACACTAGCTCAGGACTCGGGTAACACGGTACGTGGTCTGTAATAACATCAGAGTGTGTCCCCAAGGACACCGAAGTGTCCTGGGAGCTGTTCTAGGACCACACACACTGGGAATCGGGTTCAAGGCGCATCTGCCTCTAGGACACGGAGGTTTCCCCAGCTTTGCCTTGGCTCGGGACACTCAGCCGCACCTTGTGACACCTGCATGCCCAGGGGCTGGGAGTCACCAACACAAACCACACACAACACCCTGCCTACCGGAGGTCGGATAGGCTCTCCGGCAGGCAAAGGAGGCAGCGGAGGGGGCCTCCAGCACACCTGGGCCCAGCAGCCACCCAAGGCTGTTTGCACAGCTGCCCCGGACTAGCATGCAGGAAGTGAGGAGGGAAGCTTGCTGGCTCCCAATACCATCTAGAGGTCACTCTCCATGGACTACCTCAGCCAGGGCCTGGGGGAATCTCCAGGGGCCATTTCAAATCCACTTGGAAAATCTGAGAATGCATGCTCAGAGTTTGTTGATGCCTCTTCCAGGGCTGCCCTGGTCTTCAGGACATAGAGATACACCCCGGCTGCCTCACCCCTATCCACGGAGCATAAACAAACGCCCTCAATGCAACAAGGAACAAGCATGAGCAGGGCACTGTCTCGGAAGTGAATTTGCACCAAGGACAGCTGGCCCAGTCGGGGGAGTGGGGAAACAACTGCCAAAGCTGTCACAGCTGTGGGAGGGAAGGACACTAATGCTGCCAGGTGGCAGAGGCCAGGGTTGGCACTCAACACCCTGCAAAGCCCAGGACAGCCATGCCAGAGTTGCAGGCCAACATTACTAGGGCCACAGCTGGGAAACCACCCTACAGCTGGGGCCTTTGCCTCTGGGACTCTGAGGATCTAGAGGAGCCTCAGCCCTGGGGTACTCAGGCACGATGCCACCAGAGCTCTGCAGCTGACCCCCTGGTGCCACAGCACCGCCACTGGTGTCAGAAGCCTGTGTGGAGCCTGTAAGGTGCTGCACACTTGACCAGCAGCAGGTCAACTCTCCTCGAAACCCTTGGCGAGCACCATCACCTCACTTCACAGCAGGACCCAGGGCTGGGCAACTCCCCAAAGCCATTAATGAGCAGGGACGGAACCTGGCTTTGGGGAAGGCTGGCTCTTGTAGGAATCCGACACTGTGCCCTTCCCAATGCACTGGGCAAGAACACAGCAGGACATCCATGTCCTGGCCAGGGACATGCTAAGCGCTGGCTGGCACCCTGCTGCACAAAGGACATCAAAACTCCCAAGCAGGTATCTGGGCCAGCAGGAAACCCTCTGGGAGTTGCAGCCATCCCCGAAGCCCTGTGTGCTCGCTTGCTTAGTGGGCATAATCTGGGCATCAGAGCAGCAGCAGGGAGATGGCTCGAGGAGCCACGGCCATACCTGGCTGGCACCATGCCCTGGGGGCCTGGAGGCCAGCACGTCCACATCACTCTACTCTGCAGGGTGGGGCGAGCTGGGGCTTGGGCAGGTGAGGAATGTGAGCCTCAGGGATCAGGCCTGCACCCTGGACAGCTGCCTTACCCCATGTGGTGTCTGACGTTATGTAGGGGAGTGGTGGGGAGTATGTGGGGAGTAGGGCATGGTGGCCACACTTATAATCCCAGCACTTTGGAAGACAGAGGCAGGAGGATCAAATTTCAACCCACACTGGGAAATTTTGGGTTTTAATGACCTGTTCCATTTTCAAACTGGACCAATTCACCTCTCCTTAGGTCCCCACTCTTGGGAGGTCACCATATTGATGCCAAACTTAGTGGGGACACCCGATCGGCAGAATGCACTGCAGCCCATACTCCCGGATTCAAGAGATCCTCCCACCTCAGCCTCCCTCACAGTTGGGACTACCACGCGCAGCTAGTGTTTTACTGAGACCCTGTCTCAAACTTTAAAAAAAGGCTGGGATGCAGCACAGAGTGAAGACCCTGGGTTCAATCCCCAGTGCAGCCAAAGAGGAAAAAAAGGATTTGGTGAAGCCACCACAAACCCCGCCTTGTGCTTTGACTACATCAGGGTCAGGGGCTCACAGACTGAGCCCAGGGTCCCTGGCTTAGCAGAGCACTACCTCTCACCTGCCTGCCACCTTCTGTCCCGTCTTCCCAGCTCCTCTCTGGCCTCGTGGACCTTTCTGACACCTCGCAGGAGAAGCCTGTGCTGTCGGCTGCCACCCATCAGCCTCGGCCTGAGCCCTGCCCATGCCTCCCCTGCACAGAAGCCGGCTGGGGCAGGCAGGACACGACCTCTGTCCTCCTGTTTGCCTGAGACACAGTTCTGCAGAACAAAGGTGTGGAGGGTGGGGAAGGTGCAGTCTCAGCCACTGTCTCCCTCCTCCCTCGCACCCCACTGCTCCAGCTGAAAGTGTTCACCCCCCGAAGGAGGGGAAAACCCAGTCCACTGTGCCAGAGGAGCACGGGGCTCCCAAGTCTGGAGGAAGCCTGTGGGGCAATGCGGCATAGCCATAGACGCTTTCTCCAGCTTCAGGTGAGCTTGTTCATCTGGGAATCCTACCTTGGCTATATTAGAAAGGAAGAGCAAAACACAGGAAAACAATAGCCATGCCTCAGTCCTCTGCCTCGGGGTCTCGATAGTGTGAATGTGCCTGCCCCAGCCCTGGGGTACTTGGGGAGAGCAGCACACTTGCAATGGCTGACACCGTAAGCAGACGGCAAGGTGATTAAATGGGAAGGGAGATGGGGCGTGAGCCACCAACTGCTGTGCGCTGTGGTCCCAGCAACCTTCTCCAGGGCCTTCACTCAGGTGCCTCTACCTGGCTGCTGGAGATCAAAGGAGTTGCACAGGTGTCTCCCAGGCCAGGGGCAAAGGACGATGTAAGAACATGGCCCAGCACATGGACGGCCCACGGTCCACGTCCCAACACTGGGAAGGGCAGAGTTTGAAGTAGCTGAGTTTCAAAAGGCACCTGCTGGGAACTTGGTGCATACAAAGCCCATCACATTTCATTCTAACCACAACCCTGCCTGTCACAGATCAGGGAACAGCCTCAAGGGGGTAACTCACACCACCCCCTAGTCACCCAGAGACAAAACAACTGTGCAGGGGAGGTAGAAAGAAAATACTAGCCGGGTTTAAAACAGCTAGAAAGCAGAGAATGACGCAATGGGGTGAGAAGGACCTGTATTGCAAGGATATGTTGGGAGCCACAGAGGTTAAGACCTGACTTTCTAATGCAGTGATTCAGCTTCCTCGGGAGCAGGGTGCCAGAGATCAACTCCATCTGAAAGTAGGGTGGGGAGACTCTCCGCTTCTACTAAGTCATCACAGAAACACTGCCACCTCAGTACAGTGTAAGAAGAAATAAAGGTGAACTGGTCAACATACAGTTTAAGAACTTAATCCTGCCATGGGCTTGGAAAATGAGTCCAAAACTGTAGTCATAGACGATGTCATGAAACACAGTAAAATACAGAAAACAGACAAGACAGAGATGATAAAATCCAATGATCACAGAGACAAGGGAAAAAAAATAAAAGGCAGAAAGTAATCAGAAATGGGAGATTTTATTGAAAGAAAAACAGACGTAATCACAGATCAGAAAACAATCACCAAGCTTACAACTAAATGAACCATTAAAGAGTGAGCCAGCCTTCTCTGAAATCTAGGAAGGATCTAAGTTGTATAGTTAAAAAGTCATGAAGACAGAAAAGCAGCCCCTCCTCTTCCTTCCTCTGGAGGCTGTGGGGTCTCTAGTAAGCCCACCCGACCTGGAAGCCGCCTTCTCGACGCGTCCTGGATGAAAGGCCCTGTGCGCCTCTCCCAGGTACACGGTGCTGCATGTATAACGCACGCCAAACTCATAGGGCATAAATAACACACCTGTGTGTTACACTTCAGGGTGGGTGTGTGGCGGGGCCAAGGGGGCTCTGCACTCCCCGAGGGGCAGAATGCAAAGGCTGAGATGCACTCACGGGGAGGCTGATCTAGGTTCGTGTCAGCAGTGACACACAGCATCCTAAACTCCCAGGAGCTTCCGAACAGAAGACATAAAAGGAAAACTACAAACACTCGGTGGCCCTTGGCAGGTGTAGATGAAACATTTTATAACACACAAAGCAAAAAAAGAAAGCAACAAGAAAAAAAAAAAGTGTGTTTTTTAGGAGTCAGGTCATCCAAGGAGGTCGATCCTGCAAGGGGAGCACCCCGATGGGGTGGCAGGGGCGCAGGCTCCCGGCTCCACGGCTCCGTCCCAACCCCAATGCGCAGCACTGCCATGAGCCCGGCTCAGAGCATCCCTCTCTCCGTGAGATCAAACCAGAACACGGCACCTGCGAATCCCTCTCAGGGCGTTCCTGCAGAGCCCCATCTCCAGGGTCTGCTTGGCACGACCTCCGGACTCCGAGGTCTCTGGGGAGCCAGAGCATGAACCCCAGTGCCCCTCAGACCCTCAGGAGACTGATGGATCAGATCATGTGGACTCTCCCAGCTGTGCCTCTGCCTCTCCAGGGCATGTTCTAAGGCACGAAGTGCAGGGGAGGGAACCGACAACTGGGATGTCCCCCACCCAGGGTGCGAGGGGGCTGATACCGCCTAGCGGAACTCAAACCAGCAGCGTGGGTGGCTGTCACGGAAGAAGAAGGAGTAGGCATGGCTCAGGTGGCCTGCCTGCTGCAGGTGGATTAGGGACCACAGTGAGTCCCCGAGCAGGGCGGAGAGTGGCCGAGGGCCCTTGCGGTCACCTTCCAGCGGCTTCACGATCTGCAGCTTCTCTGGCAGGTAGGAGCGGCTGCTAAAGGACATGCCCGAGAAGCCAGTGAGCTCCGAGAGGCGAGAGCGGGTGCCCAGGGACAGGATGCTCTCGGTGGGCGTGAGGGAGCCACTCCGAAGCTCGCCCTTCTCAGCCAGCTCCTGCAGCTTCCGCTCCTGCTCCTCCTCAAAGAACCTCCTCTCTGACAGGTAGTTCTCCCGACGCAGTGACAGCCGCCTCAGCGCTGTCTCTAGATCATGGGTGCCCGGAGTGCCTGGTGTGCCTGGCTTCTTCGTGTGCTCGTTGGGCCTGGAGAAGATAAGGGGGTGAATGCCGGGCATGGGGGTGCAAGGTGCCGGACCACTGTGGAAGGCTCCAGCAGGGGGATCACGAGTTCCAGCCCAGCCTGGGTAACTAAGCGTGAATTTACTGCAAAACAACCTAAATGGGCTGGAAATGTAGCTCAGCACCAAGGCCCTGGGTTCAACCCTCAGTTCAAAAAGAAAAGAAAAAAAGAATGGAAATAGTAAATGCCTGCCCCGAAGAACTCGCCCCCATGGGTCTGAGTTGCTTTTCTTGGATGGGCACTGGGCTGAAACGAACCCTGAACACTAAGCAAGACCCACCCCACGCCTGGGTCACCCCACGCCTCCTGGAGGAAGCCTTCTTGAGGCTGCAGGCTCAGGATTCCTCTCAAGTTAAGGGCACTGAGATCTGAACTCCAACCAAACCCAGCTCTGATCACAGAGATTTCTGGCCATCTGACCCAATGGTAAGGAAGACTCGGTTTCACAGTCAGAGGAGAGGCTGCACCAGAGACAGACATGGGCCAGTTCTGCGGGGCACCCTGGCTCTCCACGCCTGCTCTGAAGCAAACCGGGCGGTGTCAGGGTTCTCTTGGCTTTTCCTGCACCTGAGCCACAGTGCGTGCACAAGGCCAGTGTCTGCTCTGCAGCCAGACCGTGGGGGCTCACAGAGAGGCCCGGACATTGAGGACAAGCATGAACTCAGTGGGCTGGAGAGACACATGGACCAGTGCCGTCCACATCCCTCAAGAGACCTGGTCACTGCACCTGTGTCCAACCCACACCCCTCTCCCGGGAGAACAAGCTGAAGGCGTGCGGCCCACTCACGCACCCCAGGTCGGCTGCCTCGCTTTCCAGGATGATGGTGTTGGTCTTGTTGTCCAGGACGATGTTGCCCACATCACTGCCGTAGAAGCTGGACCGAGGGGTGCTGACGCAGCTGGACAGCAGGGAGTTCATGGCTGAGGACTGGTTGGAGCCAGGGATGTTCATGGGCGAGGGGGTCAGTGACCTCTGCTTGACCACCTGGTTGATGTTCCGCACGGTCTCGAAGACACGCTTCTGGTGCCTGGAAGGAAGCAGAGGCAGGAAGGACCTGGGGTCAGGCCCTTCAGACAGGGTCAACCGAGGGGCAAACACAGCCTGCCCCAGGGTCCCCCAGGGAGCCACTGTGCAGGAGATGGGCAAGAGTGCCTCCTTCACTGTGGCGTCGGCGGGCTTGAGGCCCAGGGATCTAAGACACCAATGCTGCACGCTACGTGCTGCATGCTACAGTGACACTTGTGAGACCCAAGCCTGATGTGCAAAAGCAATGCTTATTACTCCTGTCTCCCCGCGAGTTCTCCCTTTCACAGTAAGTACTCCAGGAACACCAGCTCCGGGACGGTGCTTCCTGCTGGGCACACAGTGGGTTCAATACGTATTATAGACTGAGTATTTGCTGACCATTCATACAGAAACAGCCAGACTTAAAGCCAGGCCTCAACATTTACGCTGAGAACCAGGCACCAGCTCTGGCTCATTTGAGAAGTTGCTACTTCTAAGAACATAGTCACGCAAGATGCCACCTGGTTCCCATCTCAGGAGGAAGGCTTCCTGCGGCCACATGGACTAACACCCCCTGAACACAGCACAGCCAGGTCCCATTCACATCCTCCTGGGGAGCTGGGCACAGAGAAAAGGCTCCTCCTGGACACTGAGTGGGATGGAAGCCTGCCCAGGCCCCTGCAGAGCCCTCTGTGCCCTCCTTTCCTTTCCTACCAGACGTTAAACACTGTAACGCACAGCACTTCCCATGGAAGGCACAGAGGACAGCACGAAGTTGTGTCAAGAGAGCTGGCATCAGGAGAAGGGGGAAGTGTACCTCTTTCCTGCCAACTTCCTAGAGCTCAACATGTACCCCTAACCCTGATGAGAGCCAACTGTGTCCCTCACGTCCCCTCAAGCTGGACTGCAGGACACAGCCATTGCTTCAGGGTCAGAGGCCCACATGTGGCTAGGTTTGGAGCACCCTGGCTCGCAGGTTGGCCCGGGAAGCTGACAGCAACCAAACCGTGTGACGTACGCAATGTCTGGAGATTCAGGCTCTTCCAGCTGCAGCTCCTTGCGCATGGTTCCCTCGATCTCTGCCGCCAGGGAGTCCTGGGGAAAGCCAGAGACACACGCCATGTGAGTGGCTCGTGAGGCTCTGTCTCTAAGAGGAACTGAGCAGCAGGCTTCCCCAGCATGACACAGGATCAGAAGCACCCACCTCAGCTGGAAACCCAGGCCGGGCAGTCGCCAGGGCAGCTTCCGGACATGGAGTCCACTGGTCCCTAACCATAGCTGGCAACCGGTGCAAACCCCATGCTTCCCTGGCCATCCCAGCTCTGCCCTGTGGCCCTAAGGAGGGATGGTGGCTTTGAGGGGGAAGGGAACAAGTGCAGAGGGGTGGGATGGTGTTTCCACATGCGCCGAGCTTATAAAGCATCAGATGTGACATCACAGCCCACACGGGTCACACCAAGATGCTACCGGGGACCCTGGCACACAGGTTATACCCAGTGTGCGACCTGAGTCCAGACGCTGTCACCTCGGACCCTGCTTTAGTCCTCCCTTGGGTTCTCCCATCAGCCAGGGTGGCTCACCTGCTCAGGAAAGGTGGTTTTCTCCTGAGCACATGCCAAACACCTAAGTCCTTGCTAGTTTTCTCAGTAATGCATTTATTTCCTCTTCAGCAGAGTTGTGAGCTTAGTGAGCTGGGGAAGCAACACAGGCTCCTGATGAGTGCCCCAGCACTGCCTGTCCTCTCCCCACATGAGGACCAGGCGAGTCCAGAAAGAGGGAGGATGCCCCCAAGCAGCACAAAGGGAAGGGGCAGAACCTCAACAACAATGCATTGGCCTGGCGCTGTACAGGCTAATAGGGGCCACGAAGCACGTGGGATGTGGCCAGCTGTGACTGAAGAGTGGATGCTCATGGTACTCGATTTGCACTGATGTAAACTGATACAGCTGCCATGGCCAGTGCTTTGTGGAGGGCAGGGTAGGGGCCTCCCTGGCATCATCTCAGGGCAGCACTGTCTGAATCCAGGACCAAGGACAGAGGCTCAAAGGAGCTGACAGGAGCTGGAGCAGGAAAGGGCCCACTTCCAGTGCAGCAAATCCCACTGCACTGTGACTGTTCAGCAGAGACTGCGGAGACGCAGGCCTCCGACGGGGGCTTCCCCAGGCTTCCCCAGGGACCGGGCTCTCGTCAGACAGGCATATTTTCTCTAATGCAACCCTGAACTCCATCTGAGGGTCCCAGATTAAGCAACCTGCCCCAGGCAACAGAAACAGATGCTGCTCTGCAGTCTTGTTCTGCAGTCAGATTGGTAGACGGAGCCAGGCACTGACACTACAAACACAGATGGGGTGTGAGTCCACCTCGGACACAATGCACTTTGTACTTTACAAACTCGTGTGCAAAACCTGCACATGCCAATAGCCACAAGGAAAGGCAAGCGAATGCTTCCCCGCACAGACATAACAGCAGAGGGTCCCTCCAGCAAACACCAAAACGTGTGCTTTTTGGGTCCACTTTTCTCACGCATTGGTTGGGTTTTTGAGGACAGGCTTGTCCTGGAGAACAGAGGTGGCAGTGAGTGACCCTAGGTGTCCCTGAGCTTGCTGTGCCAAGATGAAAGCCAAGACACTGAAACACAGCAGGGGGCCACCATGGGTGCCCTGAGTGGTGTGTGGGCCAGCACTCCAGGACAGGGCCACCGAAGGCTCTCGGGAAGCTAGCAGTGCTGCACTCTTGGTTTCCCTCAGATGTCAGGCATGGTTTTAAGAAAGAGGGAGAAACTGAAGCAGTGAGCGACTGAGGGCAGCATGGAAGACAGAAACACGACCTGGAGAAGAGACTGAGTTTGGAGCTGGGGATACAGCTCAGCTGCACAAGCGCCTGCCTAGAAGCACAAGGTCCTGAGTTCAATTCCTGGTACCGAAGAAGACGACGACAACGAACACGAAGACGACAAAGACGTCCACGACAAAGATGACCATGAAGAAGACGAAGACGAAGGAGAAGAAAAAGAAGAAGAGACTGAGAGGCTGGAAGGGCTGTTTCTCCCCTCAGAGCACCAAACACACAGGGGACTCTGGAAGAAGAAATAGCCCAAGCCACAGCTCCCTGGCTCTGCTTCAGAATCGCAGTGTGAGAGAAGAGGCAGGTGGAAGCGGTGTGGGCAGCACTGCCTCAAGGTTGGGCGGCCCCTTTTGGGGAGAACAGAAGGACCGGGCTGGACACGACCCACTTCACTCTTCTAAACTCCCTGCCGTGTAGCCACTGCACCCTCCATAGCCCGTGCCATTACTTGTGTGCTTTTATCCCTTATTTTAACCATTCACTCCTAATACAGAGGACAGGCTCGGGTGGGAAGCGAGGATCCAGTGTGCTCTGTACAAAGCCAGCAGGGGCGCACAGCCTTGACACAGACCCACGCCCCTCAGCATGTGGCCATGGAGAGGCTGCCTTTGACTAAAGGCTCGGCACCCACCAGCAGGGCGCGGGTGGGGAGGTGCAAGGAGGGTGCTGCTCACCATGGGGAAGAGGCCCAGTGAGTGGTAGCGCCGGGCCGTGGTGCTAGGCACGGTCCTGTTTCGCAGGTTCTTCAGCTCCTCCTGGGCCTCGTGCAGCATCTCCATGCACTCCGCGTACTTGTCCTCCAGCTCGCGCAGCTGTGGGCCGGAAGACACAGGGTCAGGACCTGGGAGGCACCCCCACCCCATCCCAGAGCCCCCGGGGCCAAGTAAAGCAACTGCATCCTCGGCACCTGAGGGACCCACTGCCCCCAGACAGAGGGCCAAAGTACAGAGTTCTCAAGGACTAGGGCGAGCCACAGGCTTGACACAAGTGACAGCTGCCACCATGGAAGAGTCCATCAGCACTGGCCTCGGGCCACAGGTCTGAGCCCATGCAGTGTGTTTATCAGAGGTGCGAGAGCCAGGCCCCAGACTGGGCACAGCTTGGACTCCTACAACCAGAAACAGCACAGAGGACACAGAACCAAGGTGAGAGCGCCACAAGGCGGTTGCTTGGTGGGCAGGACCCAAGCCTGTTGAAGGTGGCTGACTGGCCTGCCCCGGAACCTGACGCTGAGAGAGGAGATGCTTACCTCAGCTGTGAGCTGCCGCTGGGCGTCCTTGGCAGCCCCCAGGTGCTGCACGAGCTCCTCGTTCTCCACTGCACACTGCGAGGGCAAAGCTAAGTCACCTTCTCTGTGCAGACTCAGGAGAGCCCAGCCACCCCTGCTGCCCCAACTGAGCCGCCTCAACACTGGAGTGGACATGGAACGGCTCCTGCCTGACGAGGGTGTGGGCTTTCCCATGGCCACACCCACTCTCCATGGCCCACATGGCCAGAGCACAGACTGTTCTCCTCTGAGGTGCTTCTCTCTTCCACTCCACTGTGACTTCACTGTCCAGGCACATTCCTCACTAGTGCTCAGCACAGGCCTCACCAGGGAGGCTATGCTGGCTTCTGCTGCTCCGTCTTAACTCTGCAGAACCCCCTGCCTAGGGTACCGTCCAGAGGCAAGAGGCCTAGGCTCCCCACAGTCTTACTCAGGGCATCTGAGACTGCAGGTCATTCTTAGGCAGGCAGAGGTCTTCATGAGACCCCAGCCACTCAGGGCAAGCAGGAGGATATTACTGAATCTGTGCACTTCCCGGGGTCAGCGCACGCTTGACAGGAAGCCACCCTGCTCTGTAACAGCCCCCTCCCACCTCAGCCACCCGTGTTCCTGTTGCAGAGGAGCCCAGGCTTACAGCTTTTGCCTTCTTCTGCAGGTCCACAATCTGCGAGAGCAGGTGTGTGATCTCCTCCTGCTGGCGAGCTGCATCCTCCGTCTTCTTGGCCAGCTCCTCGGAGATGCTAGCGATCTGCACATTGGCATCCCCTAGACACAGAAATGATAGCGGCGAGGGTCAGTCAGGTCACCACACGTGCAGCCCAGACGAATGGCTTTGTGGTGGCTTGTGTGGGCAAACCCTGCTCTGTGTGGGAATGGAAAGGTGCATGAAGTAGCCCTCTCCCCAGGACAGAGTAGAAGGCATCTCTACAGCAGCCCAGCCTTCTTGGGACTGTCCCTCCCAGCTTGGGGGTGAGCAGGGGTACACGCAGTGCAGGCTGGTGTGGTCACACCTCAGGGTTGCTGGCGGGAGCCATGCTGCACCCCACACAGTGGTGGGAGCTCCCCATCAGACGCCCTAGGTCTGAGCTGCAGTGTCTCATTTCCCCGAGTTCTGCCGACCCTTTGTCTCCGCTTGTCTTGAAAGTTCACACGGAGAAGCTGGGAACATACTTCTGTGCAGGTGGGGAGCCCCAGCCCCACTGCTCACACCGAGTCGCCAGCATGCAGCATCCACACCCTCCACCCATCTCTGAGTCAGGCCAAACTCAGCCACCAAGTCACCACTGTGCCAAGCTTGGCCTTGCAAGGAAACAGCGTCCAGCAAGCAGCTGAGGCGGCATGGCCCACACTCAGCACCCAATTCACACTCGAGGTCAGGAGAGGCCCTGGCTGAAGAAGGCCATGGGCATGGGGGCAGGGAGACCCTGGCATGGCCATGGTGGCAGCTCACGGGCAGACAGTGGGCACGTACTGAGCTCCTTCACACAGTCGTTGACCAGCTGCTGCTCCTTCTCCTCATAGGTGATGGTCTCGGTCTTCAGCTGACAGGCCTGTGGAGGGGCTCAGCTCAGCACCTGCACTTCCCCGCACTGTGGGCAGCCAGGCTGGGCGTGGGGCACTGTGGGCAGACTGGGCCAGGATGCTGCCTGCATACCCTGCTGTCACCTGTGTACCCCCATACAGTGACCTCTGGGCTCCCTGGGGCGAAGGACGCATTCTCAGGCTGAAAACTGGAGTGAACTAGGGATCCCTCCTCAGTCACAGGGCTTTGTCCCCAAGTTAAATGAGCAGCTGGAAGAGTTGCAGGCTACAGGAACAGGGCACAGGGGGCGCCTTGCTGGGCTCAGATCAGCTCTCTTCACCTGTGGCATGTTCAGGGCCAGCTAGCTGTTCCACCCACTGCTGGAGCCAAAGCAGATAGTACCTCTGAGCAGGTGCCGGCATGTAGCTTACGGCCAGGCAACAGCTCTACCTGTGAGCACCACATCCGCAGCGTGTGTGTGTGTGTGTGTGTGTGTGTGTGTCTGTGTGTGTATGTGTGTGTATGTGTATGTGTGTGTCTGTGTGAAGGGGGAGTCTGAGTGTGGCTTGGCCACCGACTCACTGGCTGGACCTGCCCATCAAACACCCAGCAGCCCACAGCTGGCTCTCCTGGCTGTCATGAGAATGAGAACAACCAGCTTTCAGCCTTGTGATGAGTGCCTGACACTGCGCTCACCCACAGAAGAAATGCCCAAGGCCCTAGAGTGCCTTGGTCCAGCCACAGCGAGGCACCTGAGAAAGACGCCCAGGCTCCTCATCCGATCCACAGTAACCTGAAAACCAGCTTTACCCTGGCATCTGTCACTACTCAGGAGCTAGGAAGCCCAGGGCAAGACCACCTGAGACAGGGTGGGGTGCACCTCCCCTTGGCTGCATGGGGGACTGCCAGGTGCCAGCAGCTGCTCTCACGGGGCAGGCAGCGCCTCACCTCGGACCGCAGGACGACATTTTCCTCCTCGAGGTCCTTCAGCTTTTTCTGAAGGGAATCCAGGTGGAAGTAATTCTGCACTGAGGAGGACGACTCATTCCTCTTCAGCCTGGGGAGAACAAAATGTTTTCCACAGCCTGGAACCCAGCACAGATAGCTCACAGGCTTTCAACCAGCACAGCCTGCATGCCAGGAAAACCTCTGACCCCTGGGTCCCTCCTGGCCTCTGCCACAGTCTATGGGTGGCACATCCCCTCATGACTCTGGGGAACTGACTCCATTGAACACCAACAGTTCTGGGGTGCCTGAGAATTTGTGCTCAGTGGAGCCCCCACACCTTCAATCCCAAGGGCCTGCATGGAACTTTCCGGGTTTCCTCCAACACCCAAGTCCCTCTGGGTGCCCAGCACCCAGCCCAGGCACTGCAGCTGGTCTGACAGGCGAGCATCAAGGTCCAGCAAGGAAAAAATGGAAACCTCACATCCTACAGCCACACTGGAGGTGGGGATGCCACCGGCTGAGGGCAGGGGCATGGACGAGTGCAGACAGCAGGACTCACGGGGTGGAGCAGACGGACTCGGGCTCGCTCTCCTCTGCCGCGCTGGTGTAGAACTGCAGCAGCTCATCCTTCATGGACAGCTCATGGCGGAGCTGGGAGACCTGCGCGGACAGCGGCGCTCAGCGTGCAGGACACCCCGTGGCCCAGGACAGCGCCCTGCTGCCGGTGCAGTGAGGCCTTAATGGGATTCACACCACTCAGAGTAGGTTTCCGAGTCAAGCTCGGTCTCGTTAAGAAAACGTTACTTTATGATGGAAAGCTCCTGTCTAAATTCTAAGGTTTCTTTTTCGCTCAGAGAAGAGCAGAGTGGGGACCAGAAGGCTCTAGGACAGTCAGGGAAGACACTGCCTACTGGGCTGCTGCCTACTGGCCTTGGAAGCAGCCAGATGCCCAGCTGAGTCAGCAGCCACAGCACTGAGTCATGACACCAAAGGACACAGGAGGCCACTTGAATCTGCCAGAACTGGACCCCAAGTCACAACAGTGTGGCAGCAGTCCTGGATCCAGGTGGGCTTGCTACCTCCTGGGGACAGATCCATGGTGCCCCATGCCCACCGCAGCGCCTGGCCAGGCTCCCCCATGCTTGGCAGTCATGAGAGAGAAACTGCTGGTACATGGGCTGGGCGGGTGCACACCCATAATCCCCGCACTGAGAAGGATGAGGCAAGACCATCGCTGTGAGTTCAAGGCCAGCTGGGGCTACATAATGAGCTCAAGACCAGCCTGCACTACATGGTGAGGCCCTGCCTCAAACTCTTCCCCCAACCCACCAATCAATCAATCAATCAAACAAGTGCAGGAAGGAAGCAGGGCCCTCAGGCCCTGGTTGTCATGACTACTGTGAGGGTGGTTTTATAACTCATGCTGGTTTGTATTTAAGGTCTGAAAATGAACAAACTCAGGCTGTAAAACTTCTCCTTTGCCTTCTCAACACTCAGTACTGACAAATATGGACCCAGCGCTGCAGAGCAGAATGGCAGCCCTGCTCTTTAACTCCTCTTCCTCGTTTCTGTCCAACGTGGGGTCTACTCTTCATCCTGCTTCCCCACCCCCACAGGGAACGGTCTCTCCTGCACAGAGAAGGCCATCCCAGTGGACGCATGGAGACCCAACACCCACACCGACCCCTGATGACCCACAGGCTGTACCCTCACACTCCTGAGAGCGGGGTGCCACACGGTGTGTGTGGAGTAGGGTGGGGACAATATGTGGGTCATACGAAGAAGCAGCAGGTGGCAAGTCTCCTGCTGAGGGGGACATGGGGACCCTAGTGCTTCCTTCCTAGTCACCAAAGAGAAGGGACTTCGGGGCCTGATACCGGCCCAGGGAAGGAGAGAAAACAAGGGAGAAGAAGTGGGCAGGAGGAGTCTCCAGGCAAGATGCACCACGAGGGGCACAGCCAGGTAAGAGGAAAGGGGCCGCTCGGGGGCCTGGCCCTGCACATCTAACCTGTGCCAGTGACGCCAACTGACCCACAGCCTCCCTCCTGTCCATGCCACAGCTTCCTCAAAAAGTCAGCACCATTCCTCCTACAACGAGGTCCACTTAGGAGCAGCCTAGCCAGCACCATGGCATACCCCTGTGATCCTGCACTCTGGGAGGCTGAGGCAGGAGGATTACACTGGATAGACGGATGGGTAGATAGATAGATGGGGCTAGGGCTGTGGCTCAGTGCAAAGACCCTGGGCTTCAGAATAATAAATAAACACACCTGAGAACCCAGAAGTTCTCACCCCTCCCTGTGGCTGACAGCACCCGTCTGGATGCCTCTTGTGAGAGCACAGCGCTCCTCCAGGCACCAGAAGGCTTCTTGTGCTTCTGGTCCACACACATGGTCAGCTGTGGGGGTGGCTGCAGACGCCCCATGGGCCTGCCCCACCCACGCTGGGCACCGCAGCCCCATCAAAGGCCGGGGAGGACTGTGCCACCCTGGGCTCCCGCATACCTGCCCCCCTGTGGCAGCCCTCACCTCCTCCCGGATGTGCTCCACCTGCTCCTCCAGTAACTCGTTCCGCTCGCTGAGGGCCTTGTTCTTCTTCAGTAGTGACTGGCCGATGCGTGCGGCCAGCTCCAGATCCCGCTCTTTCTACAGAGGGGGAGAGAGAATGGGGTCACTCTGCACCCCAGAGGGCCCCAGGCCCAGAGTCAAAGAATGTGCAAAACAGGGGCCCCCAGAAATAACGAAAGACTCTGCAAAAAGTTCACCATCTGTGTTGGCATCTGGGATCTGCTGAGGGGAAAAACCTCTGCCCACACACACAGTGGTGACCAAAAAACATGGTGAATGTCTAAATGAAAAGAAATGTTATTACAAAGAAGCCACACTGCCAGGAACCCCTTGCCTCTGCTTCTCACACACTCATCCCATCGTCCCTGCTGCTTTCTGCAGCAGCTCTGGAGCCTCCTTCCTAAGGGTCTGCAGTTGTGCTGTTGTGGCTGCCTCAATGTCCTGAACTGACTCAAAACGTATTCCTTTCAAGGCCTTTTTTTACTTTAGGAAGAGCCAGAAATCATACAGAACCAGGTCTGGTGACGAAGGTGGAGAGGGACACACTGCAATTTTTAGGAGCCTGCTCTTCTGCTGTACATTTGATCACACTTGAACAGACACGTGGGAGAGGATTTCCAGAGCTGCTGCAGAGTGGCCAGGGTGATGGGGTGACCGTGCACAACTGAGGGGAGTACTTTAAGGGGGCTGCGTGGCAATGTCTTTCACTGTAATGATTTTTTAATTTACTAACCTGTGTATTTTGATCACCCTTGTACAAACAAGAGCAACAAATAAAGAGTGACCAAAGGGAAGTCTGCAGGCTGGCGACCTTTGTTCCCACAGAGGCACAGACTGCTTCCCAACACCCCTTGCAGCTGAGCCTCTGTCGCCCACCCCAGGGCTGGCTGCTGTGCTATCAGGGCCTGGCACATGGAAATGCCCAGTGACTCTGTTGAATGAATGCAGAAATCTGAAGGCTCCTACAATGAAGCTAACAACTGGCACAGGGAGGCAGCCGTTCTAGCACACATCAGGCTGGAGCAATGACTTCCTATTTTTGCCACATATAAAACAAAAACATTAAGTCACTCTGAGATACAATTACATCTGTTTTGTTTGTTTAGCTTTTTAAACTTAGGAACAGTTACATGGGCTCTTTGAAAAAATCTTTCAAAAGGCAAAATCATGCCTAGAATGCCACACTTGAGAGGCACGAGTCTACCTACGATGACACCGAGTGGACAGATGCCAGGCTGGGGAACTGCCCTGGCTCCTGCTTGGCAGGGGTCTGCCTGCAGCGTCAGGTCCACTACAGACTCACTGTCAGCCGCAGGCTCTGATCCCAGGGATGTATGCAATTGCTTCAGTAACAACAACTAGAGTTTTAAACGAAGGCAGGACAATGTGAAAACACCCAAGGCACCCCCATGTGACGGGGTGCTCGCTCATGTGCACCCCAGTGGTGGCCGTGCCTACCTGTGCGGGCTCTGCCGCCCCCAACTCTTCTTGCTTTGTGCTAGGCTTGAACCTGGGCCTGGGGCGCGCTGGGCAAGCACTGTGCTGGTCACCAGTTCACCAGCAGAGACGAGCCCTGAGTGGTGTGCCCGGCAGTGCGTCCGAAAGATGGGTACGGCCAGGCGGGTGAGCCGAGGTGGCCTGGAAAATGCTCCCGCTTTTCTGACTGGTTGTACCGCAAGATAAAGGACCTGGCAGCTTTTCTTTTTCTTTTGCACACCTTCTGTTTACTGTGGTTACCGGGCCACAACAGCCACCTCCTTCAGATAACCCTGGGGGGTCAGTGAGTTCCAGCACTGCCCCACCTCAAAGCACAGATTGGGGCGATCCGGACCCCACAGTGATGTGGCTCCTCCATGCAGGGTGATGGACTCCTCCTCCCCCAGATCTCCCCGGTCCCCAAACCTCTAACGCACTTGCCTCTGTCCCCACAGCCAGCCAGGCCTCACACCAACTGAGCCCTAAGTACCCCACCCTGGTCCATACCAGGCCTCACACCAACTGAGCCCTAAGTACCCCACCCTGGTCCATGCCAGGCCTCACACCAACTGAGCCCTAAGTACCCCACCCTGGTCCGTGCCAGGCCTCACATCAACTGAGCTGCAAGTACCCTGCCCTTGTCTGTGCCAGCCTCACATCAGCTGAGTACCCTGTACTTGTCCATACAACTCCTGCTGCCCCTCATCCTTTCACCACCCAGAAACTCAGGACGAGATGATACTCTGCTCTGTACCTTCATGCACACCGGCCACAGGCTCCCCCTAGAAGGCCCCTTACCTCACTCTTTATGATCTCTCAGAGCAACGGCTGGGTTTATCTGGTCCCTACAGGAAAGGACTCAAAGAACTGAGGTGGGGGGACCTGGACAGTGAGGGAGCGTCCAGGGTCAACTCAAAGTCAGCACCTGATCCAGGGGGCTCCTGCCCCCACCCCAACAGGGGAAACCGGCACTTGCTGGCTCACTACTGATCATCCCTCCACACAGCTTTTGCTGATCCAAGCTGCACAGCTCCACAAGCACAGGTATCACGCACACTTTCACCGCACTCTGCATGTATGAACTTCTCACTGCAGATGAGGGAAGCAGGAGGGGCGGCACTGCACGTGCAGGCCAGGCCAGCCACTGAGCACGTGGAGCATGGGGAGGCTCCCTCTGGTGGTATGCAGAGGGCAGAGGCTGGGCAGTGGGCAGTGGGCAGTGTCCCGCTCCAGGGCTGACCTCCACCCTTGGCCAGGCTCCTGCCCGCCTTGCTCTTCCCTGGGGGGCAGCGTTCACCTTCTGCCCTGTAAATCTAATCTCCATGGCAACTGGAAACAGCATTCCCTGCTGGAGAGAAGCAGGGAGTTATGGTAAAATTCTATGGTAGACTTGAAAGCGTTGTAAAAGTTATTCTCTAGTTTCACTTAGGCAGTGGCCTGGCTGGGTTTCTCCTGGAGAATTACGAGAGTGCCAAAATATATACTGCTTTTCACAACCAGACAACACATGATGAGCACTAGCTTCTAAACTCCAGGGAATAACCAGGAAATGACCATGGGGTTAAACAGTGGGAGGCAACGAACAGGCCTCTCAGCTCCCCAGAAATGCGCTGAGTGGAAAGCCTGATCTTTTCCCACATGCCTGGTCTGCTCCCTCCACCTGGGCTGTGCTGCCCAAGTGTGGCCTGGCCTCTCACAGCCAGCCCTTGCGCGGACACACCCCACGGGAGGGGCAGCCTGCCACCCAGCCACCTAGCCAAAGCCAGCTCCTCTCAGTCAGCAGCTTCAGGACACAAAGTGTGACTAAGAGGCAGCGGAGCAGCTTCTCATTCCCAACAGCAGCAGCCAGGAAAGCCAGGCAGCTTCTCGCCCTCCACACCAGCGGCCAAGGGCACAGCCACAACAACAATGCAAATGCCCGTACATGTAGGCACCAGGCACAGGAAGTGGGCAGGGCAGCCACTGAGTGACCACGCAGCAGCCCGATTTGAACCGGGAACCAACTGGTTCCAGGGAAAGGCAGGGACCTCTGTTGCCACACTATCAGAGTGGGGACACGGTGGAGGAGTACACAGAGGGCACACACTGAGCCTTCAAAGACAAGCACAGCACCGCCAAGAACTACGTGGAGAAGCAACCCAGCAATTCTGTAAAACTACGAGACCACTTTTTGCAAGGTGACGGATACACAGGAGAGCGCCCAGAGGGACGTGAACCCTTGACAGCTAATGTCTACATAAAGTCCTCGCTCTGCTTGGAAGGCGTGGCCCCTGCCCATCCCCAGGGAGAAGGACAGGTGAGATCATTGCCCTGGGCCACCACCTAGGGCCCAGTGCACACACCCAGAGGCAGCAGTGCTGGCTCACACTTCCAAAGGACACCGCCTGGCCGACAATCAATGGACCGCAGCATGAAGACCAGACGGACAGGCCCTGTCCGTGTTTCCACCGTATCCTCCCTCTGCTATAACTAATGGCCATGTCCATGTCTGCATGTCACCCTACTCATATCCTGAGGAGGTGCTCATGGATAGGACCCAACACCGTCTCGAGCCTGCTGGGGAAATGTGGGCCTAAGAGCAGGACTGTCCACAGCGCTGGGCTGTGGCACACACGTCACCCTCCTCTGGACACAATGCCAGCAGGGTACTGGAATGCAGCTGATGGCACAGTCCTTGGAGTGCACACAGCCCACCTCACACACCTCGCCATGCTTGCTGTGCTCATTTCCACGCTGACTCTGCATAATATTTCACTAGGCTGACACAAACAGAGACCAAAAATACGTCTGGAAGACATGGATTGTGACATGCACCTTTTTGCCCATTTCTGGATGCATTTAAAATATACCGTCAGCATGTATTTTAGTTTCTCAAATCTTGAACCACATACTGGGTACCCTAAGTTCCTAAATGCCGCTGCATTTTGCAGCACCAACACATTTCTTTAAACACATAAGACATCTATGCAAAATGACAGCTACATAAGCCCACAGATACAAAAGTAAAGGCATGCAATGATTCTGCAGGGGCTCAGCAATCGCTGAGGCCTGAAACACGAGAAATCACCATCAGTCAGTAACAGACAGCTCTCCTGCGTCCTTGGACACTTACCTCCTCGAGAAGCCGAGTGACAGCGTCTATGTCATTGTATGTCTTAGTCATCTGGCCAACTCTCTCAGCACAGAGAACTGTAAGAAATAGAGAGGATGGTAAACTGCTGACACTACACCTGCCAAACAAAGGGTACCCACGCAGGGGCCCCTGAAATAGTGTCTGCATATTGGGCACGAAGAGTCATTGCTTTGGCTGGGTTTGACCCACACAGTCAGCACCGTGGGCCAGGTTCCACATCTCACGTGAGGTCTGTGGGAGGGAAGGAGCATGAATCCTTGATACCATGCATGTGTGTGTGCCTATGTGAATGTGTGCATGTATGAGCGTGCATGCATCAAGGGTGCTAAGGGCCAGGCAGAGGACTGGAGGGGCTCTGGCCTCATACAAGCTCAGCAAACCAAACTGTGGAAGGAGGGGTCACAGCACGGCCAGCTGTGCGTGACCAGACTGCAGGATCCTGACCACAGGCTGAGTGGGGCCTGCAGACAGCAGCCATTACATAATTGTTAACCTACTGTCCTGTGAGGATGATTTTATAATGGCACAGCCCCTCCACCCCCAAGGCCTCAAGTATAAGGGTTCCCTACCAGGAAGACTGGGGAAGTGCACATGCACGTACACAAGCACACACACACACATGCACACGCACACAGCGCAGTTTCATTACATAGACAATTGACTGTGGTCACAAGAGGCAGCTCACGAGCCACTGCAGGACCCCGTGTCTTTGTTTCTTTTCCACTGGAGAAAAGTTATGCAAAGAAACAAGGCTTTACTTAGTCTGCTGAACAATCTCAGGGCTGTCTTATTTTAAATCAATGGCAAGGAGCTGATTTGCAGTTCAGCAAACATCCAGGAAGGAGCATAGGTTTTACCCTACGGCAGGAGGAGGGAACAGAAGTGGACTTAGGGTCAAAGTGAGCTTTTTGAAACCTGTTGTGGGGGAGCCAAATGAAGCTTCTTATGAATGCTGTGTACTAAGACCCTTGAGAACCATCCTACCGAAGGTGGGAGCTTCCATAATGACCTCAGTCATACTGGTCAGGCGATGGGGAATGGAGGGTGTAACTAAGTCCAACTCGGCAGCACTGCCCATGGCACACTGCCACCGGAACGCAGTAAGATTCTAAATATTTTATCCAGTGCAAGTAGAGACCATCCTATGGAATAAGCCCAGAGAAATCTGATCTGCTATAATGCTTTTCTAGCTAAAGAGAAGCCCCAAAATCTGGTTCTCAATCTGCAACCTACCAAGCCAGAGCCCTGAGGACCAGGAGCCACTCTCCCCCAAGCGAGCACTCCTGCCAGGGTCCCGACAGCCACCAACGGCCAAGGCAGATGTATCTAATTTGATGCAGACAGTGTCTGGCTCAACTGCTCTAGATACCCCAAGCTAGAGGAAATCCTAAGGTGAAGATTCCTAGGCCACCTCCAGGAGCTAATCTTCCTGAGGCACAGCTGAGAGTCCGCCAGGAAACAAGGTCTGGAGCCCCCACTTCTCCAGCACTGTATTAATCAGAGATTATACTTAATTCCAGTTTTCAGGATTGGGGTTTGAACCCAGGTCCCTCGTACAGCTGCATCCCAGCCCCAGTCCGGCTAAGCCACTAAGTTGCCCCCGCTGGGCTTGAACTTGCCATGGCTGCCTTGGCCTCCCAGAGTGCATGCACCACCACGCCCAGCTATGCTTGTATTCTGTGCCCTGACAGCTCTCAGGTTATTCATGCAGGAGGTCACATGTGGACAGTCACATGCAGTTGCAAGGAAGAACACAGGGGAACACTGCACTCCTAGCCTGGTTTCCCCCAGCGGCAACACATGGCAATGCTAGCACTCATGTGACACCACAGCTGGGGGCCGACACACCCCGACTCCTCTTTTTCCACCTGTGTGTGCACACGTGCACTAGCATGTGGGCGTGAAGGTCAGATAGTCGTCTCAGGGGTGCAAGTCCCTTTAGCTGCTGCTGCAAGGACCCTATGTCACCCTTTCCACATGGCTAATTTCTAGAAGCCTTAAAGTACATCAACAACTGAATCCTAATAAATGCAGGCCCAGGTCTCTCGAGCTGCTCCTCGCACACTACAAGAGGACATGCAAGGCACCCCTGGCATCCCTGAGTCAGGACAGCTGCAGCCAGGGGCACGCGGGGTGCAGGGCTCCCCATGAGTAAGAGGCACACACACAAAGCTGCAACTTGTTCCACAGGATGAGAGTGTGCAACTGTTGTGCATATGTATAAAATAGGTATTATCCCAGGGGTGGGGATGTATATACTTATAGTACCCAGAAAAATGAGGACACCCACAAAAATACTGACTTTATGACAAGACCGTACATTCTACTTTTTTGTGCTTTAAGAATTTTCTATAGTGACCGCCTACTGACGGACAGAAATGACTTAGATGTGTTTCGGAAAACACAGTTGACTAAGGTGCTGGGCTCCTCCGAGCTTGCTCCTGAGAGAAACTAATGGCAGCAGCGGAGCTCTTCTAGTTGCCAGGTAAACACTATTCTGTGGGGTGCACTGTGATGTCTGGTGCATGCACACCTGGTGATTCCAGTTACTCTCACTCACAAGGGGCCCCACCGTTGGCACATCAGCACCATAGGACTGGGCACTGCATTAACACTGCTGCACGCATGGGAACTAGGGCCCAGAGAGGCTAGGTAACTTCCCCAATGTCACACAGCAGCAAGGGGCACATTTCAAAACAAGCACAGATGCTCAGCACCTGCAGCAGCTAACATCCTCGCTACCTGGATGGTAAGGGCATGGACCTGGTGCTCTTTCTCACTGAGTTCCACAGCAGCCTGCAAGGTGGGCGCTGCTCCAGGGATGGGTCCTCAGGTGAGAAAGCTTAGAGGCCAGGGAGCCAATGAAGGTCAAGAGAATGGAGCTGTGCCTCGCGGGACCCAGCGGGTCTGGCTCCTGTACTCAAACACAGCCATAGGGCGTGTAGTTCCAAGGACAGGAACAAATCAACAGTGCTGGGAGGTGTGTGGACACAGTGGAGGCCCGTGGGGCAATGAAAAGATGCCTAGACCTTGGTTTCCAGAGATACCAGGGCCAGGAGGCCCGCGACAGCCCTGCAGCTTCTGGGTCCTGGGTTTCCTCTTCCAAGGATGAGGGGCGTGTGGACCAGCAGGGCCTGGACCCTGAGATATAAGGTCCCACGGGCTCTGTTCTTCAAGTACCGATGCCCAAAACACTAAATCTACAAGAGCTGTGAATTAATTTCTCTCTACAGGAAGAGTACTACAAAAGGAAGTTCCGTTTCTGACTCAGGAAATACTACCCAATAACGCCCTTCCATCCAAAAATGTGTCCAAGAAGTAGAGGGGCAGCCATCAATCTCTATAACAACATAATACAAGAAAATCCTAGTTCAAATCTTAGAAAAGGAAGTAAAGTGCGCTCTGAAGCCAAGGGAAACCTTCTGCACGATCCAGCTCACCCTGACAAATACCTGTTACCATGCACCAGGCTGTGCTAGCAGGCTGGACACCTGCCCTCCCAGGGTGCACAGGAGATGAGGTGTCTCCTGAGATAAGGGTGTTTCCAGATCCCCTGAGAACCTTTTGGTCTTTACAGGGGGCCACGGGAAGCACTGGAGGCTGCAGAGAAAGTGACCACAGGAGTCCCCACTGCAGCACGCCGCAGGGCACAGTGACGGGACTGGTACCATGTTAAGGCTCCTGATTGCGCCACGGGACCCTGGGTGGCAGCAGGACGGTGGGCAGTGGGCTCTTTCGTCCCAAGACTGAGATGAGATGGAGGGAGAAGTAAATGGGAAACAGTCTGGCAGGAAGCCCAGGACAGACCCCATGCGGTCTACAGTTCTCCCAGGGGTGAAGGGGCAGGAACCAGGTTGAGAAGCAAATGGGGCTGCCCAGCAAGTCAAAGGTGGTGAGACAGTCACATCGCTGGAGAATGCACTGCCTCCAAGCCACACAGGCAGCCAACAGAAATGCCCTCCCAGGAGAGGCTCAGTTTGTGAGAATCCAATTCAAGATAAAGTGAAAACCAGACTCCTCTTCTCAGGAAGGCAAGCTGGAGTGAGTAGCCGGTGTGACACTGCACACCTGTGACCCCCACCGCTTGGGAAGCTAAGGCAGGAGATGACAAGCTGCAGGCCTGCCTCAGCACCAATCAGGACCACGTCTTGAAATAAAAATAAAAAAGGGTTGAGGTGTCGCTCAGCAGTAGAGAACTTGCCCAGCATATGTGGGGCCCTGGCTTCAATCTCAGCACTGCAAGAAACAAACCAACTTGAGATGGGCAGGATCATAGTTTCGAGGGGTGCCTGAACCCACAACTCAGCTGTGCAACCTTTAAACAAATTAAACCATGCCCAGAATGACTGTGGCAAGAAATGCAAGCTCCCACTGTCTGGCTCCTGCGCCAGGCATGAGATGCCGCCAAAAGACCCAAATATCCAGGCCCCAAACAGAAAGCAGCCCAGCCTGACGTCAAAGAGGTCAGGCTGGTGGGAAGCTCAGGAAAGACCCCACGGGGCAAGAAAATGGGGCAGGGACAGACACGGAGGGAGATCCAGAGGGCAGCAAGCTGAGGTCCACACGCACGGCAGCCTGGCCAGGCCAGCTGAGTGTCTCCTTGTCACTTGTCCTGCCAAAGACTGACAGGCCACTACCCGTGGCACTTTAGAAATCAGACCTTGCTCTTCATTCATCTTAGGGAAACGAACATACAGCTCTCAACAGTTCTTACACTGATTCTGGTAACCTCTCTCCCATGTAGGTCAACTTTACACATGTTTACGTGTGGTTGGAGTGAATAAATATTTTATACCGGCATGTATGTGTGTGTGTGTATAAAAATGAAACATCCTATTGTCTATCTCTTATTGTACTCTAGTGTCTTAAACTTTGCATTTCTCATGGAAGAGAAACCATGTAATACTGAATGAAGCTTGTGTGTCTGATTCAGTTCACTTAGCACTGAGTAGGGAGACAGATCTATTGCAAAAGGGTAGGGAAACCAGAGGCAGGGAGGAGGAAGGAAGAGGAGGAAAGGGAATTAAGACGTGTTGTGTACGTGCACCAGCTCCCCGCAATGGTAATCATTAACTATGCGAACGTGCACTAGCAAAAAGAGACCGACAGACAGACAGACAGACAGACAGACAAAAAAGAATTACCAATGGCACTCCAGGAGACACCAAGACCAAGCAGCTAATATCCATGGAGACATACAGGATACACCCACTCTCTTTGTACTTTGCTGCTTGTATTTGGCCTCACTTCTGGTCATTTCTTTAATTAGAGCCAGACTTCTCAACTTTTCTGTAGAACCCAAGATCCATTCTCTCCCCTCCACAACCAAAAACTTTTCTTCCTTTCATGTACCCAATATAGATACTGTAGAGTCAAATTAATTTTCTATAATTTTTCTTAACAAAAAACTACAAGCACATTGAATGAACTTTCACAAGGGACCTGTAATCCTCGAATTTCAACGTGCCTGACAGAGGCAAGGCTGGGAATCAGCTATCAGAGAAATGACCAGCAAGGCCCATGGGTCAGCTCCCACTGTGTGATACGGCCCACAGACCAGCGCTCTTCCTCGGTGACAGGAAGCGGGCACCAGCAGGACGGCAAGAGGAAAGGGCTGTCTTGCACCGGGCCCTCATCCCCAGGAATGTCCGCCCTGCTCACTGGGTGTGGGTGGAGAGTCACAGCCTGAGAGCCATGGATACGAAGCTCCCATGCAGTCCCAGTGAGTCACCACCTACGCCAAGCTTCCGAGCACAGAGGTGCCTTTGTTTGTGCTTGGGTTGAACCCATGCCCCTTCCACAGATACATTTCCCACAAGGCAGCCTCCACACACAGCCCTGCAAGGAACCAGGGACCCAGAGCCCAGGGACCATCCTCCGCTGGTCCAGCCTGCCCTTCCGGCCTCCTTACAACCTGTACCTGCTCCCCACCTGCGACTTCACTGTGAGCATTTCCTGGTGTCGAATGCCTTTCTCACTTTCCCGACTGGAAAAGCCTGCTCCTCCATGCCCGGCGGGAAGAAAGCGCTCATCCACTGCCACCCTGTCCGCACCTCAGCCCGCCTGTCCACCTCTGTGGAACCGGCTGGGCCAACGGCCCAGGGCCCTGGATATGGGGACCTGGCCTCCCAGTGCTGTCGGGACTCAGCCTTCAGTACCCTTCTCTCTACCGGGCTGTCACGGCCCTGAGTGTGTAAACACATGCACTCCCATTTCAAGACAGGGAAACTGAGGCTCTGGGAAGTCAGACAATGACCCACAGTCTCAGAGACTTTCTGAAGTCCAAGGATGCATCTGAGAGCAATGAAAACCTGTGTCCACACAGAAACGTGTGCCCAAGCGTTCACTACCCCTTACAGCCAGAGCGGAAGCAAATGTCTCTCCAATGGCAAGAACGACCAAAATGTGGTCCGGTCACAAGGTAGAGTGCTACTCAGTCACAAGGAACGCAGTACTCAGCCTCGGTGCACCTTAAAATCCCTACGCTTGGTACAAACCAGACCCGAAAGCACCACAGGCTCCCAGCCTACTCCGTGACTAGGAAGCGGACTCTCGGCTGCCTAGGACGGAGGGAGAACCAGCTCGCTGCACACAGGTGTGAAGCCGAGACCCTACACCTGAATGACAGCGAGGGCTGCCCGGCCCAGTCAGTCCTCAGAACCTCCGAGCTGTCCAGGCAACACGGGCGACTGGACCTCAGCATTCTAAGCTCCCCACGTAACACGCAAACCACACCCCTGCCCATGCTATGTTCTGGGCATGTCCCTATGACAACACGAGCGCCTCAAAGGTGCCAAAACACCCTCTCACGGCCCCAACCTGGCTCAGCTGTGCTCGGGCCACCACAGTGCTGTCCACAGCAGCTGCCTGTTTCCAATTGGAAACATAGCTGAGGCTCAAACACAAGAAAAACAGAAGAAGGGAGGAGCAGGATGTCACTAGGATGGCTGCCAATGTGGGAAGGCATCGCAAGGCAGCTGTGGTCCCAGGCGGGAAGCTGCTGCTCCTCTCTGTGCCACACAGCCTCCAGCCACCACTCCTGGAAAGAGGTGCTGCACTCGGGGACAGCAGCAGGGCCAGGACCTGACCATTCAAACTGTGATCTCTGTGGCACCTGCTGCCCACAGTTTGTGTCCCTGGTCCCTGCTCTGGCTGGGACCTAGGTACCCCTGCAGGAGCGCAGCCCGGTGCAACCCAGCTCCGGCTCTGCTTTGCTGCTCTCAGTGCCACGGCCAAGACTGCATGGGCAGGATGGCAATTTCCCTGACTCACTGGTGCTCATTGGGGCGGGCAGAATAGCACCTGAGTATGTTATCAAAGAGACAGAGTGATTCCCACTGAGCAGCTACAGTGCAAACAAAACAATCCACAACAGAAACATGACCCCTCCTTAGCAATCAAAACAGAGGCCAAGGGCCGGTCCAAGGACAGGACAGGACTCTGCACTGAAACTGGGACGGTTGGATGCTGCCATGAGTCACCTGCCCTGGACTGGAACTTGGGGTGTTGACCTGTGGAGGCCATTTACACCAGACATTTGGTGAGGTGACGACCAAGTGGTTCACATGACCCTGGCTTTGGGCTGTGTGTCCCTCGCACCTTTACAGCTACCCCATGAGGAGAGTTTTAGTACTGTCCTCCTCTGGACCCAAAGAACCTGTCCAACACAGACAGTGAAGTGTTTTCCTTTGGGGCTGCTGTCCTGGAAATACTATGTCCACTTCACACAGAGCGAGGAGTGCTTCACTAGAGAAAGGGGGACAGAAAACAGAGGGAGCAAATGGAACCGATGTGACATGCCCAGAGTAAGTCCCTTGCAGCTCTGAAGCAAGAGGACACCATTGTTTCCACAGGGCCAGGACCACCCAGGCGTGGCAGAACCTGGATTTGGGCCGTCCCACCATCAGACTCAGCAGGTCAGACTCACCTGTCCAAGGGTTCAGAGCCACTCCTGGAGGCCCTGGGCTATGTGACCCCTAGCTCAGATCTTAATCCCCACCTGTTGAGTAAATACTCATATCCTTCCCGCTTGGCCTGTTCAGAAAACAGACCCACACGCACTTTAGCAAGCAGGACATGCCGGGTGAGTCCAGAGGGACAGGACACAGGCTCAGAAATGGGCAGAACCTAAAATACGAGCTCACCCATGACCTCGGCCCAGGCCCAGCCTCAGGGCAACACTGGTAGGCCATCCCAGAAGCAGAGGCAGGCTGGGTAGCTGAAGTCACAGGAAGTGACATATGCAGATAGAGCTGCACAGTACAGACCTGCCCGTGCTACCCCAAGCAGATCGGGAGACACTCACTGATGAAGCCCTGGTCTCAAGACCTGCACCTGTGCCAAGAGCTCTCGGTGAGCCCAGGTGGCCCCTGCAAGTCACTCTTCTCCAGGGCAGCCTGGAGGATACTAGTCACCAGCTCTGTGACTCCCTGAAGCCAAGTGGTAATTGCACGGGAGCGCCTGTGAGATGCTGTGAGAGTCAGGGGCATCTCAGACATGCCCAGGGGACAGCCATGGGATGGGGCCTGGCTCTGCCACAAATTGCCAGCTTTGCTGTCCACCCTGACTTCCGCCTGCCCAGCCACCTGGCTGGAAAGGGCAGCACCACCACCTCGTTTGCTCAGTCCACCCTGTTGGGTCTGACCCCAGAACAGAGACAGGAGAGCAGAGATGGACAGCAGGCACATGGCACCTGAGATCAGGTGTGTTTCGCAGATGCAACCTTCCAAAGCAGGTGACTTGGGCTGGCTGTCCTCTCCCAGGAAGGGCAGGAAGAGCTGGAAGAGCACAGCACTGTGTCTCAGCTGGCACCAGCACTGGGCCTGATGAAATGAGGTAATATGCAAGACAGCGAGAAGGCCCAGGGCTCCCTCAGCAAGAGGCTAGGTGGGCTGGGGGACTCCAAGGTTGCAGCAGGTGCCACTCTGCACATCTAGCCGGGGACCCGCCAAGGAGTCCCAGAGTCTGGAGCACAAGTGGGACTAACGCCTGCCACACAGCATCTGCTCTGAAGGTTAAATGGGTGAGGTCAGAAAGTGCCTGGCATCCACAAGGTGACCTGGCTAGGGCAGTAAACATATCTGGAACCCATAGCCACCAGAGCAACTCAAATAGTGTGCTGTCCTTTGGTCTTCAGCCTAAAGTCCTGTACAGGAACAAGGTGACTCTGCATAAGGTAGCACCTGCTCCCTGTGCTCCAAGGCAAGGACAGAGTCACAGGGTCCTGGGTGCTGGCCTGGGACGAGCCCAGGGTGCCCTGCTCGCTGCCTCCTCACTGCCTCCAGCCAGGAGCAAACCTAAAGCGTGAGGTGATTCCAGTGCACAAAGAAAGCAGCACAGACAGTGAAGTGTTTTCCTTTGGGGCTGCTGTCCTGGAAATACTATGTCCACTTCACACAGAGTGAGGAGTGCTTCACTAGAGAAAGGGGGACAGAAAACAGAGGGAGCAAATGGAACCGATGTGACATGCCCAGAGTAAGTCCCTTGCAGCTCTGAAGCAAGAGGACACCATTGTTTCCACAGGGCCAGGACCACCCAGGTGTGCAGAACCTGGACTTGGGCCGTCCCACCATCAGACTCAGCAGGTTCAGTGCAGCCGCAGAATGTGCAGTTCCAACAAGGGTCCAGGGCAGACCTGTGCTGCTGCCCAGGAGTCCGAGGAGGACGCGTGACTGGGGTCCCAGGTTGGAGCAGAGCCCAGCACCCATGCTACACGGGCTAGAGCCGTTACCAACGGTGGCTTTAGGATTCCTCAGCTTCCTCCTGCGGGCTATCAAACGGAAGTGAGAATGTGCTTCACCTCATATGGTCGCTTGAGATTTCAATTCGTGAGCCCACATAAAGCACCCAAAATGGTGCCCACAACAGGCAAGTGCCCAGCACTCACTTGCTCTCCACGCTATCAGTTACAAACACAAGCACAGATACACGAAGGGTTACATGTCAGTGTGCTCACACGAGACAGCACAAATTTGGATCTCGTCAGCAATGTCCCTGAGAGACACAGGCGGGAAGGAGGAATGCTTTTGAATGCAGCTGCTGGGAGGAAGAGAAGAAGCCAGCCCGTGAGCAGCATGACACCCTGGACCTGGTGGAAGCTCCAAATTGGATCTCCTGGTGGAGATCCAAATTGTGCCACGCGTGCGGCACAATTCTTCACTCGCCCAGGCTCCGAGGCACTGCTCAGTATCACGCATGACCTTCAATCCACACCCACAGGGCTCCGCTTTCGAAGTCACACGCCTTTCAGTCCCACGCTGACCTTGCCCAGGCTGAGACCCGAGGGCCTGGGGACAGTCACCGAGACACACTGGGAGCCATGCACCTTTGAGGACAGGACTGGATCAGTTAGGCCTGGGCTGGCCTCCAGCTCTCAGTCACCCCCAGAGCCCGACGCGTGTCTGTCCCTGTGGGCCTCACACCTTTCCCTTAGTCATCTGCTCATTGGAGCCACGTGCACCAGTAGGCTTTTGGTCTCCAAATGGAGTCCCATGCCCTGTCTCCTAGGCCCCCATCTGCCCTCCTCCAATAAAACATGCTTAGCTGCCTGGGAGGTGAAGCAGAACTATTTTCAGGTCTGTAACTTCAAGGGAAAACACTTTAATGGTATGTCTGGTCATAAACAATTTTGGAAATGAAAGTTATCCTGAGACATGAAAATGGGAGATCCTAGACCAAGTGGTGAAAGGTGTTCCAACTGTTCACTCACACCTGTGTGCTCACTGTTTAAACCACCCTTTCTCTGGCCTGCAGGAGATGCCCTGAAGCCTCTGGAAAACTCCCAGCACCTGGGACCCTTTGTGTTCCGTCCCTGCAAGGAGCAGTGCTGTCTGGCAGTTTCAAAGGCAGCCCGTAAGATAGAAAGAACAACACTCTATTTCAAATTAGTGATTGATAATTTTTAAATAAACACAACTGGCACAAAAAGTATGTTTTATTTCCTAATGACTCATTCTTGTGTCCATTAACTTCCTACGACCCATTCAGCTGTAATAAAACAACTTTAACTCTTAAAACACTGAGCTGAAACACACAAAGGAAAGCACCAGCCTGGGCTGGCACCTGCTGAAGCTCACAGCGACTCTCAGAGACCTCAGCTAAGCCACAGAAGCCAGACATGAAGCCAGACGCAAAGCCAGACGCAGAGTCTGGTGACCCAGAGCAACAACTCCCAGGTGACAGAGCCAGAACGATGGCTTCTGGGGGAAGGTAAACAGGAAAGGGGTGTGTAAAGCACGTAGGGAGTCCGCAGCAGTTACCGGCTTCCACCAGGTCCAGGGTGTCATGCTGCTCACAGGCCGGCTTCCTCTCTTCCTCCCAGCAGCTGCATTCAAAGCATTCCTCCTTCCCTCCTGCATCTCTCAGGGACATTGCTGACGTGATCCAAAGCTGGCACATCACCCTAAAGGGTGCTCCTCGGGATAGCACTTGGCCACCTGCCCCAAGGAGCCCTGGGGCCCAGGCCCGAGGGGCACACGCTGGAACATGCCCTGGGCTGCTGGCATGCAGGAGTATGAGCAGAGCCACTCGCCAGCATCATGGGCAGAAGCCCGAGGAGGGCGGGACAGGCAAGGTACCTGCCGAGTGGTGGCCCTGCCTAGTGCCACCCACCCACTCAGGGAGGAGCCAGACCAGCCTTGCAGGACCTCAGCCACCTCCACCACCAGACTGGGCTTCACACGTCCTCTCCCTAGGAACAGCAGCAATGGAACCGTCCAGCAAGTTCCACAGCCACAGCACAGGGCAACACCAGCTGGGTCTGGGGCAGGTCCACCTGTCCAGAGGTGCAGCCTCGGAGGCGTGAGGCGGGGTTACCCCATAGCCCAGTGGGGGCCTCCCCGTGGGTGCGCCTAGACTGGGAATCAGGCAGCTCTGAGAGTGGCCGCAGCTCAGTGAAGGAGTAGTCAGGTCGGCCTTCGGACTCTGGCAGAAGTGGAGACAGGCGGCACGTTGCTGGCGCCAGACTCAGCCCAGTTGTTCTTCCTTGATAGTGATGCGTTATATTTTTCCTGTATTAATCTGCATCTCATAAATCCTGTCCTCACCTTAAATCTGTTTCCACAAATTCAAAAACTCCTTTCCAACTGCTAAAGAAACCTAAAGCCAACAGCTTGCGAGGAGCTCGAGGAAGACTCCAGCGCTTGGCGGTGCATCCTGACCCAGTTCCACTGCCACCACAGCGAGGGCAGGGCTGGGCCCTCCCCCCCGGGGAGCATTCTGTGGTCTCCAGGCTTCCGCCACTGTTGGCTGCACAGTGACAGTCTCCCTACCCCTGGCACAATGGCTGGCCTGCGCTACGCTCTGGCCTCTCACCTGTGCTCAATCGCCGCGGGAGGAGCTCGGTGGGGGCCATCCTCAGAAGAACTCTGCACAAGGCCAGGGACAATGGCTCATTCAGCCTGGAATCCTGCGGCTGAGCATTCCACTTCAACAGCTAAAGACGTCTGCTAAACCAAACTGCCGCGCCACACAGACTAATACAACGTCGCAAACAAGCACCTCTGAGTAGAAAACCAGGGTATCAGTAAGATTTTACTTAAAAATTAAAACCTAGGCTCATGTGCACTCTCTGGCTAAGTTTTTGGAAATTGAAAGTAAAATTGCTACTTTTTAACATGTTAAAGATGTGTTCTGTGTGGGCAAAAAGGAAAAAAAGCTTGTAGAATTTACAGGCAGCGAGTTCAAAAGTCACACACTATAAAGAGGTGTACCAAAAGGCTTAGCTCAGAAGCACAAGCACCTGCCTGGCAAGCTTGAGGTCGTGAGTTCAATCCCCGGTACAAAAAAAAAAAAAAAAGATGTGTACACTTTAAATACTGTTTTTTAAAATATATACTGAGATACATTTCTTTAATCTCAATATATGTTATCAAATTCTTAAGTAATTCAAAAGACAGGAAGTGTGTGTACCAGGTCTTGTGAGCCCTGAGGTGATACAGAGGAGGAAAGGCCCACCGTGGGGGTCACACAGCAAGCAGTGGTGGTTACAGGTGTGGTAGGGCCCACGCTGGGCCACGGGCTGCAGGCACGAGATGAAAGCTGACTTCCCACACCTGAAAACAGCTCTGACTGAGTCACTCGGAGCAGGTTGCTTGTACTGGTCCTGTAATTCCAATCAAGGGAATAACAAACAAAGCCCAAGATCACAGACGGAGCATAGCACGACACCACCTAGGACTTGACATGTAGGATTTCCAGCCCCAACTTTTAATCATGAAGATGCTTAAATATATAAAAAGATTTACAGAATACTATTGTGAACTCCTCTGTCCCTCTGCCCAAACTGAACGATGAGTATTCTGAGGACACAGCTGAGATTTTCAGAAAAGTTATGTGAAAAGCACAAAACTTCCTGACTGCTTTGCAAGGGACCACTTCCTGCACCTGGCTCTCCCTGCCAGGCAACCACACACGGCTGCGGCCGGACCCAGGCCTCACTGCAGCCTCCTTCACTCTGCCGCCCCAAAAGCGCCTCAGGCAGCAGAAACCCACAACTGGCAGTCGCACTGAACAGGCAGGTCTTGCACTGACCTTAATCCTGGGCACGTCGGGGTCTTTGAATTCAAGGCAGTGCCCATTCTGAACACACAGAATGAGAGCACCTGTCACAGGTTAAGTCACCCCCGCCAGCGCTGATACAGACCCCGGTTCAGGGACACATGGTTCCTTGCTTTGCCTGTGCAATGAGCGTCTGGGGTAGCCAGACACAGCGAAGCACACCTGTAAGCCCAGCTCTCTGGGAGGCTGAGGCAGAGGATGGCAAATCTGAGTCCAGGCTAGCAACCTAGCAACTTAGTGAGACCTTGTCTTGAAATAAAAACTAAAGTGGGGGAGGTAGCTCAGCGTAAAGGCCCTGGGGTTGATTCTCAGTAGTAGAAGGAAAAAAGTGTTTGATGGTGACACACTCTGAGGTCACTAGTTGTAGTAATTCTTGCCCTGACCAGTCATCAGGATGGAAGATAAATACTGAATTTTTTGCCCCCATCCCCATTTATCAGCTGGCTTTCCACCTTTGGTAGTGCCTTTCTCTCCTGTCCTGTCCATGAAGTCCTTTGTCCATTCCACGGCCACTCCTCTTCTGCTCTCTGCACCTCCTCCCTTGCACCCCACTTCTGTGCGACCCACAGCAGAGCTGGCAGGCAGGAAGGTCCTTTCCCTGAGGACCCTACCTTTCTCCTTACACAAGCTGGGGTGCAGGGTGCTCGCATTGACTCCCTCATCCTGGTCTTCTCTGTGTAGGGAAGACACTATCTCCAATTACTAAGGCTGGCGATAAAGGCTCCACTCATCCAGAACAGTTTTACGTTCAATTCGGGTATGCGTGTGCGTGTGCGTGTGTGTGTGCGCACACGTGCACACGTATGCACATATGTGAACCTAGGGCCCCTGACTGAACTACAGGGACAGGGTCTTGGACTCTCAACCCTCCTCCCTCAGCATCCCAAAATGCTGGGACAACAGTTGTGCGGCAGGCCCTGTGCCGGCACATTTAAACCCTTTTAAAGTTAGCATCACCTGAACACCACAAGCGATGGTGTTAGATCTGAGAAGCTGAAGTCAACTTCTCCCTGCAAGCAAGAGCCCAGCACACGATAAACACGGGGTCATATGCCAGAGGCCCATTTGCATTGGGTGACACAGAACCAAGCTGGGGAAACTTCACAATCATCGCAAACTGTCACAATAACTTCCAAACCCAATCTCACGATCCCTCTAACAAAACTGCGCCGGGAGCCAGCCACCTTAGGCGGAGTGACATTCCAGGGGCCCCAAAGCAAGTGGAGAACAGCACTGCCCTCACCTACGGCTGCGATTTTCATCACAGAGGAGAAAGTCACGGAGCCACTGCTGTGGCTCAGTGACCCCATCTTGAAAACCCGTATGAACGTAGCACCTTCTGCCTAACCCTGAAATCTGCAACCCAGGATAGGGAGAATGTGCAGGGAAGAGACCAGGCTGACAACAGCGGAGACAGAACAGTGAACAGCAGTCCCAGCCCACATCTTGCTCAAAAGGCCACTTGCCTTTTCACGAGGACCTCTTTTTTCTTGATGAACTGACAACTAGCGCAACTTCTAAGAAAATAAACTAAGCCCCACTGAGCTTTCACTGCTGACCTTGAGCTCTCACTGCCCATGCACCACATCTGTCTGCATGGACACCCCAATCACATAGCCATCTCACCCCCAAGGGACCCTGGGCCCCCTGAGGCAACCTGAGCATGACTGCTCTGCCTGCCCACTCCTGTCCACAGGACCACATGGAAAGACAGGGCCCTCTCGTGCCTGCTTGGAACCTGTGGAGACAGGGAAAGACTCAAACCTCCATAAGCCACGATTCTTCCAGCCCTCTGCTTGCTCTCCACCCCTGGGCAGAGCTCTGCAGACACACACTGGAAGCAGTGAGATTCCTCAGGGTGGGAAGGGAGAGGTTATTCCCTATAATTGGCCAAGGTCTAAAGGTCCTGGCCAGAGATGGGAACACCCAAGTGACAGTCTAACTGACCTGGGAGGTCTGATGCCAGTGTGGCAGCTGAACTCCCTGCCGACATGATGTCAGTCTCTGAAGGCTGCTGATCACTTCAAACCTCTATCAATTACTTCCCAGAACTGAGCAATCAACGTCCTCCTGATTAGTACAGCTCCTGTCCCCTGCCTCTAGTTACCACCACTGGGCCTTATCTGGGTGCAGGGGTCAGAGACAGGGACATGACTAAAACTGACAAAGGGAAGGAGGTGACCAACACCACATAAAGTTCTCCTGAGTCTCCAGGGCCAGGCGCACATCCACCTTCGCACTCTAGCCTTCATGAAGGGTCCCGATGGCCCGCAATCTATGTGCCCGCCTATACATGTTACTTGCCCCATGCTAACTTGACAGTTTACAGTGGTAGCTTGGCATCCATGATGAATTTGCATCTTTTTCAAAGCATCTGACTCACCTTTTGTTATCAGCATGGAAAGTTCCTTAGAAGTTTAGCTCAATATTGATTCAAAGGCCAAATGATGATGCAGACAAAGCAAGGCTGTGTGTGCTGATTTGCAATTGAAAAGATGCACATTCATAAGGGCAAACCCTCCTTCCAGCCAGAAGGGAACCCAGCTAATCAGAAGTGAACACGCAGGGAGCCACAAAGCCAGCATACACAAGTGCCCCCTGTGCGGTCTCCTGACAGATCCTTTCTGGCCTCAGAACCTTTTATCCTGTTTTTCGACCGTCTTTAAGTAGAATTATGAAAATACCAATTGTGCCAATAACTTGGTCCCCACTGCTTTCTCCCCTCTATCCAACAACAGGAAAGAGCTGAAGGGACAAGGATTCTGCTCCACACACATCAAGACTGTAACGGCAATCAGTACTTGTTATCCTTGGGCAGGAGAGCCTGCTCCTCTTCCATTTGCCTCTGCTCACAGGAGAGACCGGGGTTGCTCCGGCCAAGAGACTCCACTGAGGACTGGTGGGATGGACACCCAGCTCAGGGTGGCTGCCTCTGCCCTCCACTGAGCCTGGGGAGTGGCCAGCTTTATTCCTGTGTATAAAGAGGGCTGGACGGGCAGCTCTTGGATCCATGTGTTAAGGGACCTTCTCCCACTTCTGGGACAGCGTAGGAGGGGCCTGGCTAGAGCAGAGGTGTTGAACCACTTTGAAAAGTTATGGTGGGTTCAGAGCCACCCATCACCAAGGAGACCAGAGGGCTCAGTAACGGTTTCCCAAGAGAAGCAAGCCTATGAGTGCCTCTCAGGGTTTGGCAACAAACAGGATGAGAGCTACTTCCCAAATCAGTCTGCCCAATACTCTGGTTTCTCTTCAGATCGTATAAATCTTTCGACTTTTACCAAATCAGTCTGCCCAGAAGCAAAAAGAATCCATTTGCCCTTCCCCTCCAGGAGCCTGGGTGCTTCCCACTATGCTTGTACTTAAGATGTATAAAGACACACAGCGACTCAACACGGCCATGTCTTCAAGGACGCAGAAGGACCAAGGCAATGCTTCTCAGCACATTTCCCCTGGAGCCCACAGTCATGGCAAGAATCTGCAGATCCGAGACCATCCTGCAGCTCCTCAGCTCACTAATTAGGCCAGCTCCTAGCTGTTACATCATTCGGGTTACTGGATACGGAGTCAAGGCTGGATCAATCTGAAACTTGCGCCTCTATTAAAACGCAGTTACCTTCCCTGTAATGGCTCATGTGGGGCCAGAACAGAGCGCCACAAGGAACAGACCCTGAGCGTGTGTAACTGTGCCCCGTCTGAGCAGAGGCTTGTGACAGAAGGGTCATTTGCAGGAAGAAGCTGAAAAGCACAGATTCCCTGTGTAGCATGCACTGCTGATGTCTAGCCCAGTAGGAGCCACGATCTCCCTGCTGCCCTTCTCCAGAAGCTCTCTGGACATCTTCCCTTACCAGGAGCCTCGCCCTGGGAGGCAGACCTGTCCAGTCACTCATTCCCAGCCAGGCCACCCAGCCTCCTCTGGAATGTGCCACACCCTCTCTGTACAAACCCAGACGGCCACAGGAGGACACATTCTCCCCTGCCTCATCCCATGCCTCCCACCCCAGTCTGCCAGATCCAACTGCAAAGATCCACTCAACCACGCACTAAGTGGGAAGCTGCTTCTGCCTCTCCCCAGGCTCCTGCAGCCCCCAGGTCTGCACTTGAGAAAGGGCAGGTTGTCCAGACCTGCTGCTGACACCCTAGGTACCACTCCTGAATACTAAACCCCAGCACACAGAGCCCAGCTAACACATCGACACTTGCACACACACGCATCGACGATGAACTCACATCTCACTCCAGAGGCTCAGTCCCTAGAAGCACTACCCTTGCAAGGCCAGCACACCAAAAGCCATCTCCCCTTCAAGCAAATGACTGCACACCACAAAAGAACCCTGGTGTCAGAAGCCCTGCCCAGCTGCCATCTCCTCCCAAGGCCCTGGAAGCTGGCGGAGCCATACACGCCTGCTGGCAGCCAGTTCCGGTCCTCCCCTACAGCCCGTCTCCCCATGGAGGCTCAGCCCACCCCCCAGGAAGACAATGCCTCCACACATCCCCGCGCTCTTTCTCAGGGGCCATAATTACCGTCCGAGCATTCTTCATAATACCAGTCTAGTTCATAATAATCCGCCTCGATAAATTTCTGCATAGTCAGTATGCGTGCAGAGGAAAGATAGGACTTCACAGCACCGTGGACATCAAGTGAATCACTGCCATGCCTCCCTGCCCTCCCAGATAACCGGGCAGAAGAGCACCACAAGACACACCAGATCCTGGCTGCGCATGCTGAACCACAATCCGGAGCCAGATCAAAAAAGGGGCCGAGGAAAGAGGAAGTCAGTGGAGGGCGGGGGAGGGGGACAGGGCAGCAGAGGGGGTCAGTGTGCAGAGCTCTCTAGACCCTGGCAGCCCTGCTAATAAGCGGCCCTGGACAGCAGCCCTGAATGGGAGTAGCCGAAAACATCCTATCCAGACGCCCGGCGGGTGACGTCAGGGACACACACCACCTCCCGGGCAGCTCACTCCAGCCTTGCCTCCCGCTCTCTGCTCATCTTTCAATCTAACTGTTGCCATAGAAACTGGCTGGCTCAGAAAAATGATGCAGAGATGGAGGAAATGTCTTCCAAGGATGCTGGGAGCAGAGGCTGCAAGGCACCACAAGGGAGAAGGCAAGGGGCAGATGGGGTTCAGTGTCACTGGCACCCGGCAGAGTTGGGGACCGGCTTCTTGGTGCTACTCTGCTCACTACAGAAAGTATCTCTGCACCTGAAAAGCACCACCTTTACAAATTTGCAAACCACTGCCTTTGGTTTTCTTTTCTCAATCAGATTTTAAACATTCTTAAAATTTTTGACGACTGCCTCAAGAAGATGTAAATTACTCAGAAAATGGCAGTGTTTGCACTGAGATAATCATTCCACGCTCATGGCTTTGCTCAAACTTGTGGGAAATGGTCTGCAATTTTCAAGCAGAGGAGACAGCCATTTGGGAGGGCTCAGCCAGCATACTGCACTCTTTCATGGACACTTAGGGTGCTGTCTGAGGGCAACATTGCAAGGAGAGAGAAAGGGCCACTGTGGGGGGCTTCAGAGCCGTCCTTATGAGTGCACTGGCATGTTTTATGCTTAACAGTCACAGGTGTTAGTTCTCAGTGTTTTACATATTTAAAATGTTTCCTAATCAAAAGGAAATGGCGGATCATTAGATATCTTAGCTTGTTATGAACCAAACCTCACCCATGGATGACTTCTCAGGCTTACACGGCTTTCTGTTATGGAAGTTGTCCTTGGCACTGTGGGATGCTACCCACTAAGTCCGGTGCTCCATCCTCCAACCCCTCATGTGACGAGTAGAAATGTCTCCCAACACTGCCAAATGTCCCCTCGATGCCAAATGACCTGGATGACAATCCTACTCTGTGCCAGACCACTCCTCTCACCCCCAGGGGAAGTGCTGCTCAGTGTACTTATAGTGCTGACAGCAGCCCTCCTTGGTCCCTGCTGAAGACGGATTCCAAGACTCCCATGGGTGGCAACACCCCAGAGGGTCAAGACTCTTCTCTAAAATCATGCAGGCTTTGCATTCACCTGCATATAGCCTTCCATGCACTGTGACTCTTCTCCAAGTTACTCACAACACCTTAACGCAGTGTGAATGCTGGGCAAGTGGCTGTCACATTGTGCGGGGATGAATGACAATAATAAACGTCTGCATGTGTTCAGGACAGACGATCTTTTTTGCATATTTTCAATCCACAGTTGGTTAAGTCTGCAGACACTGAATCTGCCAACACAGAGCTGACTGCATTACATGTGTGTATAAAATAGCACGGATGTATTATGTATGTGCATGGTAGAAAGCTGAGAGGAAAGCTACACACATACGCATAAACACATTCCACACACAAGTTCTCTTACAGAATGTATTCCCTATACAGAGCTACCTTGACCTCCTAAACCCTGGAAGCTGAGGAGCCAGCACAGCTGGGTCCCTTCCCCGCCTCTGTCTGGAAGCCTCTCCTGACCTTGACCCTGTAGGGTCAAGCTGATCCCTTACCATCAGCCTCACCTGCACAGTGGCGTGGGACACCACCCCAGACTTCCCCACCTGCTGCACAAGCAGATCTGGTCTGCTGGGGGCTGCAAGACCCCAGCCCCCAGCACTACCAACTAGCAGAGCCTCCGAGCCACAGAAGAGAAGAGAAGCTAACAAACAGGGCTCCCCACAAGCAGGCAAGGAGACACCCATGTGTGCAAGGGCCACTGCCATGGCCACATGTCTTGGCTCAAGGTGTTAGCAGGCTTTGAGAGAGGTTCAGGAAGTGTAGGGAATAAAGAAGCAGCATGGCCCCTGGCAGTGCTGTCCCTGCTGTCATTGCCTCAGGGCCAGGTGCCCCTCAGGCACACCTTCTCCCTCCAAGCCATCCTCAAACCCACCTCAAAGTCCTCTGGTCACACAGACATTGGGCCCATGGCCACTTCACTCCACCCCACCCACCACTTGGGACATGTAAATGGTTTTCTGGGATGTGGCACTATTTGAAGTCAGCAGTCACACCCACCTCCACTTTCGTTCTTCCTCACCTCTCCCTCTGGCAGCCCCACATCAGCCCAACTGCTCCTCAGACACCATCCCCAATGCAGTGGCCACAGGCTAGGGGTCTCCAGGTTTCTTGAGGGTTTGTTTGTTTAGAGATTCCTGAAAATAGTGTAATAAATCTAAGCAAGGTAGTAAAAGACTTTCACAACGAAAATTAAGAAATTGAAATTAAAAGTATGAAACTAAACATATTAGAAGATGGAAAAACTTCTCATATTTGTGGATTCGCAGATTGTTTTTGTTTTGTTTTTTGAGACAAGGTCTCACTGTGTAGCCCAGGTTGACCTCAAATTCCAGTGATCCTCCTGCCTCAGCCCTGCAAGGGCTAGAATTACAGGTATGCACCATCACATCTAGCTTGAGAATTCATACTTTTTAAATGACTATACTACAAAGCCATTTACAAGATTCAATGCAATTTCTATCAAAACACGCATGGCATTCTTCACAGAACTAGAAGAAAAATCCTAAAATACACATGGAAACACAGAAGTTCCTGAACAGCCAAAATAATTCTGGAGGAACAATGCTGGAGGGGTCACACCACCCACTTTCAAAATATACTATGAAGACATTTTAACAAAATAGCATGACAGTGGCATAAAAACAGACTCAGACTAATAGAATACAGGACCTAGGAATAAACCCATGCAGCCGCAGTCATGGAGCCAAAAAACATACAAATACTGGCAAAAAAAGACAGCCTCTTTAGCCAACAGGGCTGGGCAAACTGGACAACCACCCATAGAAGACGAAAACCAGTTACCTGGTTTTCTTACTCTGTACCAAGTAAATCTGAAACATCTCGAAAAATTGATATTCAGAAGCTATTAGAGGAAACCCTTGAAGATACTGGGATAGACAATTCAGGAATTCCTGAAAAGGACTCTACTAGCTCAGGAGATAAAAGCAGAAACTGACGAATGGCATCACATCAGTTGAAAAGCCACTGCAGTGCACAGGAAACACTGCATGATGAAACAACCTACGGAGTGGGAGAAAACCTGTGCCAGCTACTCCTCCAACACAAGATAGTCTCCAGCATACAGGAAGAGCTCAAAAAACTCAACACCAGAAGAACAAGTAACCCAACTCATAAATGGGCAAAGAAGCAGGACATTTATCAAAAATAGTACAATGGCCAGTCAAGGCATGAAAAAAACGACCCATTTGTCTTTACCACGAGGGAACAACAACCCAAGACCACATTGGGCCTCCATCTCATCCCAGTTGGAACGGTCACAGCAAGAGTTCAAAAACTAGCAAACGCTACCCAGGGAGACAACCAGCCAGCCAGCATCTCCTGAGATCCCCACCATGCTGGAACTTGGGGCACTGGGCAACAAAGCAACCCATCCACCGCCTTGGTAAGCGGCCGTGAGCCTACTGGCACACAGGCTGAGAATCAAACATCCTGCTGTAATCAGGGGTTGTAAGGAGAACAATTAAAATCAGGACATGGAATTTATAATATTGTTTTATGATGGTCACCCAGAGTTAACACAAGAAAATGCAGGAAATCTGTCCACAACACCAAAGACATAGAATATTCAGCCAAGGGCCTAAATCCCACAGCAGTGTCCCACGAGTTCAGATGAAGACCCAGAGCTCATGACAATGCCTCCCATGAGTCCAACTAGGTCTAGAGCCCACAAGAAGGATTCACGCCAGTCTCTTACACATCCATGCTGGGAAGGCTCAAAGGTCAATGGTAGAAGTTAGAAAGTCTACGCCAGCAAGGTGAAGGAGCTGTGCTGGTAAGTTGAGGGTTCTATGCTGGAGCCTAGAAGTCACACTTACAACGAAGACCAGGGGTGTCCTGAAAAGGACCACAGCCATCCTCAGTGACACGGAGGCCCCAAGCTCCTCCAACAATTAGCACAGTCGAGTACATGCCAGGAAGACGGTGTGATGAGTTCATCCTGGAGACCAAGTGGCACACGTCTTCCCCTCCTGAGCCAGGAAGCCATGGCTCGATGTGAGGACCAGAGCTTCTCCAGGAGAACCAATGGCTCAAACAGCAACACATAGGAGAACCCACAATGCCTCAACGCCTCAACGCATTAACGCCTTCCTTCTCCACGTCTCTATTTATGCTGGCAACTTTGCTCAGGTGAAACATCTACACTCATCTACACTCAGTGATGTAATCCAGCTGGCGTTAAGCTGACCACCAGTTTTTAATCCATAACTCATCCCACCACCCCCCATTAGCAAAGGGGAGCCAGAGGTCTGAGCATCTCTTGGGAGGATGACCATATGCAATATAGCAAATAGGGGGGATTTCCTTCTACCATCTCTTTGAAGGCAAATATTATTATCACTGTTTTGCTTTGTTTTAATTAATTGTATTGCTCTATACAGAGTATTGATACTCTGTTTTGATAGGTTTTAGGATGTTCTGTATTTGGTTTGATTTTGCTATACCTGATTGAAAGGACAACTATTGTGAAGATAACGAGATATACTATGGTACCTATTACTGTTATCCCAGTAACCTGCTGTGAAGTTCTATATCCATTTCATTGCATTGTTCTGTCCTGTTCTGTTGTATTTTACTACCTTCAAAATAGCAATTAAAAAAAAACAAACCTAGCAAACGCTGAAGAGGATGTGGGTGAATGGGGCACTGACACCCTGCTGATGAGAATGAAAGTGAAGCAGCCACTACAGGAAGCCGTACGGGAGCTGCTCAAGAATCTACATGAAGGCCACCCTGCCTTGGCACCAATTGAATATGTACTGAAACCTCTACCAAAACAAACAAATAAACCAAAATAATCTAAATGAGAAAAAAAAAGAGGTAAGGTTTATTTAGCTCATAGTTTGTGGAGGTTTCACTCCCTAAACAGCTGGTTTCTAAGCAAGGCAGCATGGCAGAAGGGCAACTGTTCACCACAGCAGAAGACAGCAAAAGGAGCAAGAGCAAAACGGGCAAAGTGGGTGCAAGCCTCTATTCCCCGCTTACACTGTGTGCAGGTTATCTGCCCTAGAGTGGGTGTACCACTCACACCCTGAATCCCAGCACTAGACAATGAACCAATCACAAACTCTAGATTCAGCTGCCTCCAAAAGCCTACCCCCTCAATCCCCATGAAGCTTTGAGGGGACATCCAGATACAAACCATATCAAGATCCTATGTGACAGCCAAGAGGAAACTAGTCCAGGTGTTATCAATGGATGAGTGGACACAGATAATGTGCTACATGCATGCAATGGAAGAATAAAAGTTTGTTACAGGAAAATGGATGGAAATGGAAACCATCATGCCAAGGGAAATAAACCAGGCTCAGAAAGACAAGTGTTACATGTTTTATTTTCTCACGTGTGGACTCTGGGATGGAGAACAGGCGGACGAGGAAGTGGAAGAAGACACTGAGGGAAGGGGTGGGATTGGGGTAAGACATGGTAACAGACGATTCCATCAGAGCACATTGTAAGCACATGTGGGACTACCATAATGAAACCCATTATTGTACAATGAACATACACCAATAATTCTTCAAAGGGAAAGAAACAAAGCAGGATGTCAGTAAGCACAAAGGAAACAGCACCCTTACAGGGCAATTTTAGGGGTCCTGAGCAGCCCTGACATAAACATCTCCACCAAAACTCCCACGTCACAGCTCAGGACAAAATAACACATATGCAACTCTGCTGAAACAGTGCAAGATGAAAATTCAGGGGGATCTGGCTTCAACTCCACCTGCAGGCCCAACCCTCCTGTAGCCACGTCCCTCCCCACTGACTCTGTCTCCTGTCACTGCCCTCAACAAGCCTGGACAGGCAGCAGGCCCAGAGCAACCCCACTGTGGCCAGGTCTTTGCCACAGCCCTGAGATGCTGGCTGCACGGCCTTCTGCATCTGACAGTGCCAGAGACCTCAGGGACTGCTGCCCACCACATAGACAGGGACAAGAACAAGGACACAGGGCTCAGTGCTTTAGGTCACCTGCCAGGGCACCCAATTGAAACCAGGTGCTGCCACCTCCTAACCCTTCCTCTCCACCAGTAAGGAGAGCAAGATCCGAAGAGCACCTGCAAGTAAGATCTGAAAGAGAGAGAAGAGAGGCACCATGGGGAAAAAGAAATGTTTGGGTTGCACAGAGGAAACAAATGGTGAAGAGTTTTGTTTCAGAACAAAATTAGAAATCATCAGAAAAGTGAAGAGTGAAATGGAAATATCAGCGTGACTTCATGATGTTAAAAAGACAGACAATGCGGCCCCATGAAGATGCAGGCACTACCACCAGCCAGGGTCAGGGAGCCAGAGCACACAGAGCTAGGGCAGGCTCCACCCCTCAGCCAGGAAAGCCAGGTGGGCCGGCCACACTGGTGTGAGGGGCCAGAGAGCACTTCGATGTCTGGGCAGCACATGGCACAGCGGCACAGCGAAGGGCTACTGCAGGCCAAGTGCGGGGGAGCTGAGAATCCGGAGGAAGACGCGGCCGAGTCCAGCTCAGGTGAACAAACCGGGCCTGTAACGGCCACAAACCCACAATGAATCTGAAAACGAAAGGAGCAGCCAAGTGAACAGCCGCTGACATATACAAGAAGCAGAAGATAATAGGAAGTTATTTTTAATCCACTTTAGGAAGTTGGGTAGGAGGCTATGACTGCTTGTCTCTGCCACTAATACCTTCTCCGGAGCACGTTGCTAACATGTCTCCGAGTGGGGTGGCTATGAATACACCAGTTGGGTGTGGAATAAGAGGGCAGCGACTGTACCAAGAACAGTGAGGCCTGACATCACGGGCTGGAACCTTGCCAGGCAGGCAAGGACCAGACTCGGGTGCAGAGCAGGTGACCCAGAGGACAGCAATTGCCCACCCTGGCCCCACACTCCTGAGAGACCAAAACTCAGCACAACTCTGTGAGCTGGAACTGCCAGACATCAACAAACAAGAACCAGCTAGAAGTGCCACAGGATGGGTAATGTCACAGTAACCAAGCATTAAGACTCTGTTTGAGCAGGCAGCGTGGTGCATGCCTGCAATCTCAGCATCAGGCAGGCAGAAGCAGAAGGATCACAAGCTGGAGGCCAGACTGGCCACACAGCAAGTTCAAGACTAGCCCAGACCTGTCTCAAAAAAACCAAAGGGAGAGATAAATATGAATGGGAATTTTTCATTTCAAAAAAGATACCAGGCTGAACTGGAAGATGCTGTATCCACCCAAGAAGCTTTGAGTGTCAAAAGGGCCTTTACAAGTATAACTAGGTAAAGATCTTCATTACTTTTCTCATTGCTGGGACAAAATACCCAATACCCAAAGTTAAAGGAGGAATTGGTAGAAGTTCCAGTTCACAATCGGCTGGCTCCAAGGCAGGGTAGCAAAGCAGACAGGCATCACAGAGTAGAAACAGTTCACGGCGGGCAGAAGGCAGCAAAGCAAGCAAGGGGGCTCAGCAGCCTTTGTCTGCTCCTTTTATTCTCTATCTAAACTACTGGGATTAGGGCGATGCCCAACTATCAGTGGACTGATTCAGTAATCATCTACCCTTAATCCCAGGGTCACACACTCTAATTCGGCCACCTCTGAAAAAGCTCTGCCTGTGATCACGTGACGCTTTGGGGGACATCTAGATACAGCCATAACAGTTCGTAGGTGACATTAGCCTAAATTCAGGTGCACTTAAAATCTAATGGCAAGTACCCTTAGGTGGAAAGAAACACAGAGCAGCAGCAGCAGCAGCGTGGAGACAGCAGCAGACTGGAGAGCGGCACCTATCAGCAGAGGACACCAGGGACTGGCACTCACAGGACGCTGTGGGAGAGGCTGGAAGCCTCCGAGGAGCACCCAGGATCATCCCTGTGGACACCGTGATTCCAGGCTTCATCCACCAGAACCACTAGAGATCCATTCCATGATTTTAGGGTCCTGAATTAAGGTCACTTGTTATGGCTGCCACAGGAAACTACTACAGCTACAGTGGGCCTTTGACTGACAAGGTCAATGTATTCTCAAGGGCTGGTGGTAACTCAAGTAGGTTGTAAATCAAGACCTTTTCCCCATAAGAAATGATGGAAATACCCATAATGCATTCCAAACCTCCCAAAGCACCCCTTAATAAACCTTTTCATAAAAAGAGTTGTATGTGTGTAAATTATCAGAAACACCAATAATTTCCCTAGTGTATTCATGAAAAAGTTATAAAATGTGCCTAGTGTACCAGAAAACAATTCCACCTCACCACTCAAGGTGACATCTCTGGCTTGCAGGAAGGGAGGATGAGACGGCACGTCAGGAACCCGGCTCCCTGGTGTGCTCTCTCTCCTTGGGAGAGTGTAAAGCCCTAGTGCTAGGACCTGCTTCTCACTCGCTAGGTCTCAACCTCCTCAGAACTGAAACCGGTCTGAGGTTGTCTTTGTCTTTTCTGTAACACTGTTCTTTTTTATTGTGACTGCTCTCTTTACCTTTCCTTCCTCCCTTAGCTTCCTTTCTAGCCTTTTGGGGGCCACTATGATAGCAGTAATCGTAGCAAGTATATAGTCCGGACAAAACCACATCCACAAACACTTGGGGCTGGGCATGCACTGATGCTTATGTAGTTACACACGCTTTTTGGACACTGTGCGTATTTGTTTACAACTGCACAAGCAGCCAACATTTGGGCCATCTCAAGACTGACCATAAGTTAAACCTAAAATTCCATCATAAAATTCCATCATAACCCAACTGTTCAGATGTCAGGTCGGTCATTTACTCGGGGTCCCCTGTATTCTAAGATGGCACTTTCTGCCAGTATAAAGGAAAGTAGAGCCCTGCAAAGCAGACAACGTCAAAGCCCGGGCACCCAGGCTTAAGTGGAGATGCCAGTTTGCTTCAGAGTCCCCCTGGGGTGTCACAGCCCAACCCCCTGGGGTGTCGCAGCCCCCTCCCACTATGGTTCCATCTCCAGGTCCCCCTCCTCCTCCGCTACCTTCCAGCTGCACGAGGGTAGCCAAGAGGTCTGAGACGTGGAGATGGTGGACCTGTGTGACATGCAGCCTTGACACCAGCCCTTCCCTCCACTTGCTCCGGAACCTTGCAGAGCAGAGCAGGAGGCTTCTGCACAGTCTTCCTCCCGATCCTCACTTGTGAAAGCATCCCCTTAGCCACTGTTTGTCAGAAGGGCCCAGGTAGAAGGCAGGCTTCTGAAGGACACATGCCCAGATGGCCCTGCTCGCTCCAGAGACAGGCAGCCATCACATCCCAGGAATAGGGACAAGGCCTGGCCTTCACAGCTGCACCCCCAAGTGCACACCCAGCCTGAGTACAATTCCCCCTGTGTGCACCTGCGTGGACTGGGTCAACGTTTGCCTCCAGGCTGCCCACGAAGCCTGGAGGAGGAATCTCACACTGGGACCAGCAGGTCACCTGGCAAATGCCATCAGTCTCAAAACACACATAAACCAGAAACTAGTGCCCACCCAGGTGAGCGCGTGGGGTGGGAACAGCCATCACCCATGGAACCCATTCAGGCTTTGTCTGAACCACACTGCATCGACATGAAACAGACGCTCGCCAAGCATCTGAATCTCAAAAAGAAAAAAGGAAACATAACGCTGGAACTGGTTCCATCAAAAACAATGACAGCTGCTAGGTAACAGGCGACAAATGAAGCCCAGGGCTGCATGAGGATCCCATGCCAGGGCTCCAGTGGGGCTGCCTTGGTCACCCCCCAAGAAGGCGCCCTCCAGCCCCAGGCCTACCGAGTGCTGGGGACCTTACGGTTTGTGGGGCTAGTATGAGGGGAGTCACTGCAGTCTTGCCGACTCTGATCCTGCTGACCCTGCCAAACCCAGGCCCCAGAGGAGCCACATGCAAGGGGAGCAAGCAGGAGGAGGCCCGTTCCTGTGCTCCCTAATGCCCCTGGCTGTGTGGGACACAGCCCCAGGTTTGGGGACTGGCAGAAAGGACTCTCAGGCCTCTGCACTGACAGGAGAGAAAGGTGAGGCCACTGTTTTTAAACACATTAGCATTTGGTGTTACTTTTGTAAACAAATTGTAACAAAAATTTCCCTACCAATCAGCTCTCCTTTGCGTCCTGGCATGGTCCCCAGCCCACCCCCTCAGTATCTTTCCTTCCTCCACTCACAGGTCTGTGGGCACAGATGTCTTGCTGCCCACGGGGTCTCTCTCTCTACACACCTACACGCACGCACACACACACACGCACACACACACACGCCCCATGCTTTTTCTTAGGCCACCACTTGGTGAAATGACTGGCACCCACTCCATCTCAACCACTTTCCATCAGTGGAACATAAGACCTGACACCTTTAAAAGTTAAGGTTTATTTGGCTCCTAGTTTCCAGTGAGTCCAGTCCATGGTCAGCTGTCTGCAAGACAGAAATGCATGGTGGAAGAACCTGGAGGAGGACAGCTGTTCCCCGCAAGGCAGCTGGGAAGGAGAGTGAAGGGAGGAATAAGGACAAGAATACACACTTCCAATTGACATTCCAGTGGCCATCTCCAAAACCCCACCCTGGCAGCACGTTCAGCCATGGACCTGTCAATCCAAGAATGCTCTAGTGAGCACAGTGCCCACGATCCGGTCACCTACACACAGGAGACTTCAGGCAACATCTCAGATCTAAACCATCACCCACACCCTGCTCAGGTCAGCGCCCACGCCAGAGCTACTCAGGTTGCAGAGGGGGAGGCAGGCAGCTTGTTGTGCCTCTATTTTTGTTTCACTCAGAAATTCAATTAGGATGCAGGAATGTTTGGAAGATAGCAACAAACAAAATAATCATTCTGTTCTACATTTGGGTTTAAAATTGTTTTATTTTACAAAAAAAAAGATAAGGAAGAAGAAAAGCATATTTGTTTTTAACTGAAAAACATTTGTCTCTTCTCTCTTCTTTAGGAAGCATTTACTAAGCACCCGTTTAATGCAAGGTCGGGCCTGAGGACCACAGCCCCCCTTGCCAGGCCTGGGCTCTGCCCTCTTGGGCTGTACTCCACGAAGGTGGAAGTTTTTTTAGTAATTTTAATCTTTTAGAATTTAGGCCTCACACATCCCCTAAATCTTAATGAGAAAAGTCCTAGGTGATTTAAAGCATGCCTAGAGAGGCAAGTGAATATTCTATGCCTGACAGCAATTTCCTGGTACTTGAAAAAGTAAACGTTACAATTTTTAAAAACAAAAATTCAAAATTCTAACGTTCCTATTTTTTTTTTTAATCGCTACCGGAGAATCGAACTCATGATCACGTGCTTGCAAGGCAGGCGCTTAGGCCGCTAAGCTAAATCCCCAGCCCCCTGATTCTTAAATACAATACTAAAAACTCATGTTAGGAAACTACCATAAAACAAAAGACATTTTTACCTTTTTTTGTTTTGTTTTGTGGTACCAGGGAGTGAACTCATTACCTCGCGCTTGCCAGGCAGACACTTATGCCGCTGAGCTAAATAAATCTTCAGCCCAACAAAAGACATTTTTAAAAACTTCACTGTGGGCTACGTTTGACCACAGAAGGAAAAACTCGGCAACACATTTCTGAGTCACAGGACGTGTGATCCAGGTAACAGAAGAGAATCCCAGTCACAAGCAGTGTGCTCCGGGCCGCACAGCTCCCTGGTGGTGAGGGGGTGGCCCTCTAGCACAGGAAGGCTGCCTTCCAGCTACTCTCCTCCCCAAACTGGCTTTCCACGTCTGTGACAAAACACCTGAGACAACAAACTTGTAAGGACGAGGGGTTTATTTGGCTCCTGGTTTCCAGCATTTCAGTCTGTGGTCACTTGTCCTGTCGAGAGGGAGCAGGTGCCACACCGCAGGGAAGTGTGACCAATGACCTGCTCACTCACGGTGCCCAGGAAGCACTGGAGGGGAAGAAGAGGGGCAGGGCCACACATCCTCTCAAGGCCACACGGCCCCAGAAACCACTCCTGGCCACGAGGCTCCACTTGCTGAAGGTTCCAGCTCCTCCCCAGGACCCTAGCACACCCTGGGCATCTCAGAAGGAGAAGACCTTGGCTATAATCAGGGGTGCCCCACATCTCCAGGACACCACTCACCCCACAGGTATTATGAGCTCAAGGCCAGTTCCACTTCCTCCGGTAGCAGGCAGCACTGTCCTCTCCCAGGAAGCTGCCTTGGTGGAGTTTCAGAAGTCATTCTTGTAATGCTGAATCTTAAAATAGTAACAATCTTGAAATGATCTGTCATGCTCATAGACTTCAGTTATCCCTCTCATGGCCATGACCTGCCGTTACCATTTTCCAAACACTCACTCCAGAAAGCAATCTGTGCAAAGTAAGAAAAAGTATGTCCTTCCTCGAGGGTGTCTCAAGACAACCTCAGAGTGTGTCCAGACTAAGGGGACCAAACTCAGGGACACGTGGCTTGCAAGCGCTGCTGGCCTGATGTCTGGGAGGAAGAGGATTGCGTTAAGGCTGAGAAGATGCCGTGCTGGAACTCAGGGAGGTGAAATCCTGTCTGTTTTCAGGACCTCGGGGCAGAAGGCGAGGATGAAAACGTGTGGCTACAGCTGCAGAAAGCACAGAGGAAGAAAGAGGCTGGCCAGAGGGGAGCTTCCTGTGTGGTCACAGACAGCAAGGACCCTGGCTGGGAACAGGGAGGCGGGGACAGCCTCCCTCTCAGGGCCCCTGCAGGACACACTGGGCGCTGGCCTGGGCCCTCACAGATGCTCGGAGGATGGCCTCTTCCCTCTGCGTGAGCCACCACCATCCAGCAGAGAGTAGGATGAGACCCTGAAAGGAGAAGTCCGAGTCCAAGGAGCAGGGCCAACAGCAACAGCCACACTTGGGTGGGAGCCCACTGAGCTGAGCAAACGCAGCATGGGCTGAGTGGCCTCTGCGTCTCGGGTCCCCTGTGGGCCGCAGGATCAGCGTAAGCCAAGCCAGAAGGCACCTGGATTGTCTTCACTTACGGACATGCTCACTCCAGCAGCATATCCGCACTTACGGAAATATTCAGCCTTGGAGCCAGGAATGAGGCAGCTGAAACACGCCTTAACCTGGGTCGTCTTTAGCCCAGGAAAGCGGCTTCTAGAAACATGCCTTGCAGAAATCTTGAGTTAGGTGACAAAGGTAGGAAGATGTTCACCTATATCTGTGGAAGGGTCAGAAATGATCTAGATCCCTAACAGCAGATAAATGGTTAGACAGAAATGAAGGAATTCTGTGCAATGGAGAAAATTGTGTTTTTTAAGAATGTTAAAGCCAGGGGAAATGGCCTACCTGTAATAGCAATTTAAAAAGCATTATGTTCCCACATATGTCACACATCTATTGCAGAAAAAATACTAGAAAAAGCTTCCAAGGAGTGCTGCTTGTTAAGTTACTCATCTTTTTTGTTCTCATTCTTCAAATATCTAAAAATATTAGATATCTGAAGAAATATCAGTACATTTTTGTGCTCTGAATTTTTTTTTACCTTTTTAAGACAGGGTCTCACTATGCAGTTCAGGCTGGCCTTGAGCTCACTTTGTAGCCCAGGCTGGCCTTGAACTCACAACAATCCTCCTGCCTCAGCCTCCCAAGTGCTGAGATTACAGGCATGTGGCACCACGCCTGGCAAGACAGGCAAGGCAGGCTTTTTTTTTTTTTTTTTTGGTGGGAAGGACTGGGAGTCAAACTCAGAACCTCAGGTTTGCCAGGCAGGCTCTGTGCCACTGAGCTAAATCCACAGCCCCAAGAAATTTTATTATTCTTAAAATGTGTCTCCTTCTAAAGATCATCCCTCATCACCAAACGCTCAGGGTCGAGAGAGGTAACCGATTCCAGCATCCTCTAACACAGCGACAGGCAGGTCTGCTTCCTCACCCTGAAACCGGAACCAGTGCCAGCCTTGCAAGGCCAGGATATCACCAACAAAGTCACAGGAAAACAGGGCTCCCTCACTTCCTCCTGGTGATGGCGCTGGAAAGTTCCAGACCAGAGCCGACAGGCAAAATCAGCCACTGTATGCATGAGAGAAGAGGGGAAGGTGACCTCACTAGAGTGGAGTCCACACATGGGCCTCCGCTGGGTGGGTGTCAAAAACAGTACAGCAAGAGTGACAAGCCACATACAGTTCCATGAGATGCTGGCAACACACCAAAGGAGAGAGAAAACAGACACCACCTGCAGAGAGGTAACAGCCAAGACAAAGATGGGAGAGAAGAGATGACAGGACAGCACACTGACCAGTATCCACAGGCACTCAGCCAAGGAGAAAATGGACATAAGTGAAAATGAGAACAAGAGGACGGCAGAGGAGGGGGAGGAGAAGCTGCCACATAATTCAGTGGCACACAAGCACACACAGCACAGGACTCACTTGGTACCCCGCCAACAAGACAGCTGAGATGATGGCGTCTCACAACAGGGAGGCACCTTAGCTGGGTCAGAGGTCAACCAGCGGGACTGGAAGCAGAGAGAGAACAGCCAGAGGCACACCCCTGCACAGCCAGCTGCAGGCTCCGTGCTGGACTCGCCCTCCACACAGAATGGATGAAAAACACCTGCCCTCACGCTGCCCGCTGCTGAGCCAAGCTCGGGGGTGAAACGAGCCCAACACAGCAGGTGCAGATCCCCACAGCAGGCAGCAAAGGCACTGGGGCAGGAAGCTTTCCTGACAGGGCTGCACTCACCATGGCCCACGCAGGGCCTGCTGCCCACATCTGTAACACCACAGCCAGTGGGCCACTCTCCACGCCTGAACACTAGGCTCCGTGAATGCAGTGCTGTCCCTACCAATGGCCACTGTGCGACCCCAAACTGCCAAGCCTGTTTTGTTTATGCAATTACACAACTGCGCTGTTTATGTCACCAACAGTGAAAACAGCAATGTCGTTCTATGAAAATAAAGCTTAATGTCTTGAAAGATGCAATAAAGAATCAGTCAAATGACACTTTGATTTGGATAAACAACTAATATATTTGAGGAAGTCACTGAACAAAAGCAGGGCCACATGCTGCCAATGCAGTGGGCACCCCAAGGGTGTGAGGCATCACCACCATCATCATGGCCACCAGTGTTAAGCGAAGGACCCCAGCATGCCGAGAGCTGCCCCACAGGAGAAAGGCCAGGCCGCAGCAGGGTGCCACACGAAGGGGTCCAGGGAGGCTCCCCCGGGAGGGCCGACAGCACTGGGAACCAGAGTGGGCTGGGGGTCTGCATGTGCCACCTCGGGCTGAGTGCAGGATGGCTGAGGCCAGGTGGGGGCAGAGCCCAGAGCCAGGCCCGGGCCTCAGATGACCCCATGTGGGATGCAAAAAGTGAAAGGGTGCAGGGGAGCAGCAGCACCCGCCCAGACGTGGGGAGAAGCAAGCAGGGAGGCAGTGAGAACAGGGGCCAGACGGTGGCCAGGGAAAACCAGGCTGTGGTGGTAGCAGCAGGGTCAGAGGAGTGATCTGGGATAAACTGAAAGAAGTGACAGGTTACTGGTGGACAGGAGGAGGTGCCGGGATGGCATGCGAGGAGGGGAACCCACTTCCAGCACAGGGTGCATCGTACGCACGCCTCATGCATATGACCCGCAGCAGAAGCCTGGGAGAGGAGACCGGGGAGGCAGCCAGGCTCGCTGACATGTAGAGCAGCACCCACAGCAGCCCGAGGTCTCAAGAGACCATGTCTGCAGGCACAGCCCGACAGGAAACCTTTGGGCTCCAGGTGCAGCAAGCTGAAAGCCACTGAGGCAGAAGCCCGATGTCGAAGAGTGAGGGAGGCACAGAGGGCCACTGGGAGCCAGGGAGGCCCCGGCAGCCTCCCAGGAGTGTATCCAGGAGGGGTGGCCCCTGGGCCAACTGCTCAAGGCACAGGCAGGATGAGAGTGGGTGGGGAGCAGCCTCCCTCGCACGAGCACTGTCCATGTCGGGTTCTTCCTGCACACCTGTGAATGTGGGATGGGGTGCAGTCACCGCACGTTCACTTTACAGGCACAGCCCAGAGTGCCGGGGAAGCGTGGGGAGCCCCAACACTGGCTCCCACAGCAGCTTAGGAGCTCAGCACGTCACTGCATACAAGGACAGCTGGCCTACATTAATGGTCTTGATAGTTTTTTTTTTCCAATTTAAATTTAAATTTAAGAAATTAAAATGGTCAGAGAAGCTGGTTGACAGGCAGCTTCCCAGAGCCTCCTCCCCTGCCCCCAGCGAGGTAAGCAACTCAGCCTTGAGCGCTCCCTGCCTTGGTCCAGCCCAGTGCAAAGTCCTGGGTTAGGCCCTGGAAGAGAATCAAGAATGCAGGAGTGTTTTCATCTCCTTGGTTAAAAACCCACAGCGGAAACTCAAACAGGTCAAGCTCTCCAAGGAGCACAGTGCCTGTTGGCCCCTGGTAAACACATGCCAGCCGGTTCAGCAGCAACACTTCACATGGAAAGCAAACAAGGCAACGAACCTGCAGCTCTTCTCTGCCCAACCTTCTCTTTTCCTTGGGGAGTCTCCCGGGGGTGTGCTCAGCAGGTCACTGGCCAGAACACATGATCTTCACCACTGCTCATGAGCCTAAAAGCTACCGCCAGTGCCCCTGGAAGGAGGACCCAAAAGAAGCCATAGCTATCAGACAACCAACCCAGCGAGCTTCTTGTTGGGGGCTGCCAAGTGCAGGTGGCTGGAGGAGTCTAAGGCGCACGTGGTCATCGCCACCTGCTGCTGGGGAAGTGTGAGGGAGGCATCAGGATCGAGGTGAAAACCACAGAGAATGAAACTTCATTTTCAGGTGACAGGCTCAGTGTCACGCGGGTCAGCAACCCTGAGCCAGTGTCTGTGTGTACGTGGGGCCCACTCCTTACACATACACAAGCTGCTTACCTACCACGAAGCTATGCTTCTGGGTGTTGGCTTTTCTTTCACCAGGCGAGCCTGTTCAGCTAGACTATTTCCCCATTCTCTGAGAGTGACCAAGACAGGGAGTCAGACCAGACAGCTCATGCCTGAACTCCAGCGTCCCCCTCAGTGGGCCATGTGACCCTGGGGAAGCTGTCTATTCCCAGACCTCAGTGTCCCCAGCTGCAGAATGGGACAAGTATGGTTCAATTCAGAGGTCACTGGCACTAAAGGAGATGCAGGAAGAGCCCTTTCACAACCCGGTGCACAGAAGTACCCACACCGACTCTTCTCCTGGCTACCCATCTGATCCCAAGTGCCCGCATTCACTGTGTGGCTCACCTTCCTCGTCGGTGCTCCCAGACTCATTGTGAGTTCAGTCTACCTGGCTGGGCAGGGCCAGAGACTCCTGAGAAAGTCATTCTGCCACAAGCGAATGGTGGGAGCCCTGAGTGCTCCCCCTCTTTTCACCAAGTCCAGATGCAAGTTTGAAGGGCAAGGTGCGGTCTCTGTACTCAGGGAATGCCCAATGCAGGCAGGTGTGACCCACCGCCCCGACCAGGGTGCTCACCGAGGACACACAGAACCCCACCTGGAGCACCCAACCCCACACTTCCCTGACAGCTGCAGAAGGTACACCTGGCAGGAGCGAGGGTCCCAGTACCCACTCCTCCAACCCCCGACACAGTACTGCTCCACAGTAGCAGCGTGTACCCGAACACACAAACCCACAGGACACCGGGCCCAGAGCAGGGCTCTGATCCTGGCCTTCCAGGGCCCCTCGTCAGTGTGCAAGGCTCACTGAGCCCTCCTCGGAGGCAAGAACTGAAGACAGAAAAGCACACAAAGGACTGCAAAGGAGGGTAACTGTGCCGATGCGGTAGCCAGAGCTTGAAAAGTCAGTGATGTGAATAAAAAGTGGCCTGCGCTGTAAGTGCTTCTCCATTAACACGCTGAACAACAGCATCTGCTACACAGCTCACCACTGACGTGACTCCCAAGCAGCAGGGCAGAGGTGTGCTTCGGGGCGTCTGCTTCCACTGTTGCGGGGTGTGAAAACACCCAAGGTCCAGACAGACTGGGGACCAAGGCGCAGGTCTGTTGGCACCACTGGCCCTGCCGTCTACATTCGCGAGGAAAGCAAATGCCAAGTTTTGGTTAGAAGTTAATGGAAACAGGTCAGCTTTGTAAGTTTGCAAGTTCACAGAAGCTCTACCCTCTCTCTGTTTGCCCTCTGGGGTCCAGAGCCTCAGTTGAGACCCTTGCGTTCAGCTAAGAGTTAGTGCTTGATTGTTCCATTAACAGACACTTAGCAAATGCCCACTTCGCTCCAGTTGCAGAGACCAAAAGGGAGGGACAGCAGCAGGATGAGACTTGGAGGTTTTCAGCATCCCTGCCCACGTCTGCTGCCATGCTTCTAGGTTTATTGTGACCTGTGTTGTCCACTGCCAAATCCATCAGGACTTTTCTTCCCTTAAATATGTAACTAAATACTAAAGAGATTATCTGCTCAAGTCCACTCCTGAACAGAGGTTAGAAACCATGGGTCATGTCAGGGAATAAACAGCCGTCCACACTCCCAGCCTTGCCCAACTGGAGGCACTGAACAGCATACCAGGAGGCCAGGCTGAGTGGTCACCCCTGGCTGTTGCAGCTGCAATTACACTGTGAGGGTCAGCGACCAATCCTTAGGAGGAGAGGGAGCTGGGAGCCTGCACAACTCTGGAGGGCCCCACGGAGGGCCCCAGATAGCCTGGGTGAGTTCTCAAGACCTACCCAAGAGGTCTACTCTGGACTTGGTTTTCTATACACAATTCATCTCCAGGCAGCACCAATGCCCCAAGTGCTCAGAAGTGACTTGCAGAGAGCTTCCTGTACACTTCAAGACATGCCAGCCTCGGGAGACCCTGCTGTTGTTCTTACTGAAACTGATTATCTGCAATGTTCAAAGACACAGGCTGAGATTGAACAAGATGGCGGACTGGTAGGTAGCAGGAGAGAGACCCTCTCTGAGAGAGACAGCTCAAAGCCAGAATAAAACACCCTGGAGAGACCCAAACAGATAGAGATGGACTCTCACAACCCAGGGAAAAACTAAACCACAAAAAAACCACTCGAATATGAGGTCCTGGGACTACGATCAGAGAAGCTAAGGTCAGCGAGCACGGTGCCCTCCTCGAGCCGCCTGAATTCCTGCCCAACCTGAACAAGCGATCCACACCGTAGCGACTGGCTTGAGCTGCCGGAATGTGGCACTGAACAGCCCTGCATCCAGCTCACCCGGACCAGCCCTGCGCTCGACCCACCCGGAGGCACCGTGAATTCCCACCGCAGCTGCGCTGAAGTCAGAGGTCGGGGAGTCCTGCAGTTCTCGGGACGGGCATCGGCACCTGGTGAGTGGTGGGAATGGGACCCTCCCACGGGAAAGGGGTAACCGACTGGACGACATGTTGGATTTGGGCAGGACAGCCCTAACTCCATAAGAAAGTGGCTTCAGCTGGTTGCTCCCCTCGCCGAGCGGATTGGTGGGATCTGCTTGGACTAGGCCGCGGCCCTGGCGGGGAGACAGTTAGTCACTACAATACTTCCCTGAGATCAGTGCACACTGACAGAGTGAAGGCCTGCAAAGGTTGACTGGCCCAGAGGGGAGGAGATAGCACACACTGCCCGTGGGTGAACTCTAATCTCTGATAACCTATTGAAGAGGGCTAAAGCTCCTGGCCTGCACCCTCTAGAGGAGCCTTAACCAACAAGAAAAGGGGCTGGGCATTACACTGTTCACTTGTATGGAAGGAACCAAAAACATGAAGAAAGGGAGAAATAAGAAACAACTCCCAGCCCCCAACCCTGAGAACATTGATCCAGGAGAGGTAAATACAAAAGAGATTAAGGGCAGCAATAATGCAACATCAAACACAGCATTAGCGGACATAAAGAGATATCTTCAGGACCTTGTAAGCGGGACCAAAACTGAAATATTAATTCAAATTAAACAAGAGATAAGTAGATTAATAAAAGAAGGGCTGGGCACCTCTCAAGAAGGCACAGACAGAAGAATGGAGGAACAAAAATGGAGAGAAAAATTTAA
>PVJX010003474.1:46675-108380 GCA_004027295.1 Dolichotis patagonum | reverse complement strand
TAGACACCATATAAAATTATATTTAAAATTGAGTTTGTAAAATTATGCTTAATACTTTTGAAAAGTAAAAGCTATTTTCTCTTGGAATATCCTTCAATTAAAGGAAGATATCTTTGTTTGGAAAAATGGTAACATACTGAATAGTGTGATCTCTTGGTTCTTGTTTTTTTATTGTGACATATGGATGATAACTATGTGAGAGCTGAATCATACCACCTAGATCTTGAATTGTAAGGACTACACTGTGTATGAGCTCGGGTGCAGTGTGTTCTATGGCTCCTGGCACTGTGCTTGTGTTATTGTGGTTGTCTTTACTCTTTAGATTCAGCTGTTTCCCCTCCAGTCCGGGATGTAGGCATGAGTTCTCCAGCTCTGGTCCTCTCCAGCTCTGCTTCTGCTCCTGGCTCAGGCACTGTCACGGTCACCAGGACAAATGGTAACTGTGAGAAAAAAGGGTGTGGAGACAATGATGTCAAATGCTTAATGCCAACAAGTCTTGGTTCTCTGTAAATGTGTTACCTGAATTTAGAGATCTTTCTCTGCATGCTGTGTGGCTTATAGCTGTACTCCTTGTGCTTTCTGTGGCCGCCTTTTTTGTCAGTCTTATTCCAACTATTTTCCTATTGCTCTGTGGTCACATCAGCACTCTGTAGTGTGTCCATTCTTCAATGTGCTCTTTGTGTCCACATATTTGCTCGTCTATGTCTTTTCTACTCTGAAACCTACTATTATGTATTAATAAATTTATCCTGAACACTTTGCTTTCCAATAAGGCTAAAATTTGTCTTCTAGAAAGCTTATCATTATAAGATGATAGAAGAAAAATTATAAACATATCGAACCAAGAATATGTTTATGGACTTTACCCACCCTGTGTTTTTGAATGCTGTCTTTCTTGGTCCTGGCCTTGATCATTCTATTATTGTTTGAACTGAGGATGTCATGAGTAACAGCAGTTCCTGTTTTATTGTTGTTGTTGTTGTTTCTTTCAGAGCTGGATTTGAATGTTTCTCCAGTAGTGAAAGACCCTGCTAAGTTGGAGGGTGATGCTACTGATGGCTCCTTTGCCAACAAGTATGGTCGCCACGTCATAGGCCACATTGATGACTATAGTGCTCTAAGACAGCAGGTTGGGGAGGGCAAACTGCTAGTCCAGAAGATACTGTCTCTCATGAGACCAGCATTCAGCATCCCTGGCCTGGAAGTACAGGGCACAGAGGTAATCAGACCCTCAGCTCCTAGGTGCACTCTTTTCACTTAGGTACCCTTTCTTTTTCTGATTGTTCCTCCTCCCATCATTTCTTTTCATAGTGTATATCTCCCATCAGCTACAAAAAGCATCTTCCATTTATTCTAACCAGGTCCTTTCTTTTCTTTCTCCTATTTTTACTATAAGTTCTACTCTGTTGGAGATAAGGCTAACTGGATATTCCTCCTCAGAGTCACAGAAAAGCCTGTGCAGCATTGTTATTGTCCTCAGCAGAGCATTTGTTAAGTGCTGACGTACACACAGCATTGTACTGCATACCCTTTGGTATTTTATTACTATCTTGCTGGCATATGGCCATTTTCGGGCAGATTAAAATCAACCAGATAAACAGATACTGAGGAAACTGTATCTGTATTGCCTTTATACATGGAAAGGGTGAGAAACCTGGCAGCCACAAGACTTGTTCATACTGAGTAGCAGCAGGGGAAGAAATCAGCAAAGCCACTTAGAGCACTTCACTTTTGACATGGACTAGGCATCAGTGGCTGTGCTGTCTGTGCCACTGAGACCTGTAGATGTATAGGCACAGCCCTGGCTCCAAGGAACCTGCACTTAGAGGCAAGACACAGGTCAAGTCCGTAAGAACAATAAGAGCCACAATTGCAGTGCAAGAAGTCTTCCTCTGTGCTGGAAGTGCATTGATGTAGAAATAGTCTTTTACTGCAGACAAGGAGAGTAACACGTTTAAAGAGGAGATAAAACAGGAATGAGTTGTAAAAGCTTATAGGATACTTAAATGGAGGAGGGGTTCCACATAATTAATTAGAGCTGCACTTAGGTCCTGGGACAGCAGAGATAACCCGGGGTTTCATAGGTTCAAGGAGCCCCATAGTCTGCATCACTCACGAAGAAATGAACCCTGAGCTCAGAGTAAAATGTGATATTTCAGTTTCAGTAGTATCCATGGCTGTCTACTCCTTTCCCAGGTGCTGGGCAGCAAAGGAGTCCAAGAGCTGCGGAGCAGCACCAGTGCCTTGCACAGCACCCTGGAGGAGGCAGCGTCCCTCCTCACCATGTTCTGGCGAGCAGCCTTGCCTAGCGCCCCTGGCCCTGTGCTGCCTGCCAAAGTGGTAAGAAGCCAGTGTCTTCTACTGGTTCCAACTGAGCAACTCTGGCCCCAGGATGATTCTTTTCTCTTAGCCCCACAGCTTTCCTGAAGGTCAGGAACTGCATGGTGAGTTGAGATTGACAGGACCTGAAGGGAGCATTCCGAGGGAACCCCTGGCCCATGGTGGCTGCTTTCATTGAAATTTTGACTATACCCCTTCTCTTCCAACTCCCCACCCTCACCCCCATGAAATCATGGAGGAGAAGGAAAGGAAATGGAGAAGCAGAGATATATTTACCCTGGTAATCCCTAAATATCCAGTTTCTATAATCTGCAATCTGGCTGAGCTGAGAGTCAGGAACCTATTGAAGCTTCGGTAGTACTCCTTTTCCACCCATCAGATCTGCGCAGTCAAAAGGTCACAGAATGTCCCCATGAGCTTGTGAACCTCTCTTAGCTACTTCCTGAAATCCCAACATACCTTCAAGTTTGCATCTCCAACCCAGGCCTGGGGAAAGCTAGCTACCTCTCAGGTCCTGCTGGGATCGCAGCTAACTCTGACTGGCAGACCCTTGGGTAGCAGATTTCAATATATCCTTCTCCAGGATTGAATTTTGAGATTATTGCTACTGATATCCTGTGAGATCCCCCAATGCTAATTTCAGGGAAGTGCTTTACCCCTTTCATGTCAGCATGAATATTTATGAACTTTTATAAGAGCATCAGGCCAGCCCTATCTCCCCAGATATAATCCTCCTAAGCGTCTCAGTCTCATCTGTGATGGGGGAGTGCTAGAGCTTATACAATGACTGAATTCAATGTCTTATTTACAGTTTGATATTTGTCTGAGGTCAAGGTTTCTGCAGTGGCAGGAGTCTTGACCTGTGCTAATCTGTTTGTTTTAAGTTCCTCAGTATTCCTACCAGTGGCCTTGTCCTCAGTGTCCACAGCTGGGGCTTGGGGAGGTGTATTAATGGAGAAAACACAGTTCAGAGAGGATTGAAAAGACAGCGGAGTTTTGTTTTGGATTGCAAATCCATAAAGCATGCGCCTGTTCCTCTTCTCCAGGGAGATGCAATGGAAAGAGAGCTCCTGGAACTGCGAGCCCAGGTGTCCAAACAAGAGCAGCTCCTTCAGAGCACAGCTGAGCGCCTGAAGACTGCCAACCAGCACAAGAAGAGCATGGAGCAGTTCATCGTCAGCCAGCGTAGGTGCCCCTGAGCTCAGGACACAGAGAAAGGGCTGCTGTTCCAAGTGCCCCACATGTGCTGCACAGGAATGTAACCAGAGAGGCCCAGATGTCAGGAGAGGAGTGGTGGATACAGCAGCCCCGACCCTCCTATGCCAGGAGTCACTGTGGGTGCAGGGAGCAGGTGGATGGGGTTGGCAAGAGACCCCAGCCTGAGTTTCCAGAAGAAAGTGCTTCAAGTAGGACCTTACTAGTAATTTTTGCCTTGCTTTCTTGTTTCAGTAACCCGGACCCATGATGTTTTGAAGAAAGCAAGGACGAATTTGGAGGTAAGGAAACAGCAGTACCAGTCAAAGCCTTGGAACCTGCCCCCACCATGTCAGAGTCTATCATCAGATTTGTAGGAGTGCCTGACCTGCTATGACCTTCCAGGAGGAGATTTCTAGTCTACTTGTAGGATCTCAGGTCCTCAGTGATCTCCGAGTTGCCATCCCATTGCTGTCCTGTCCACTTAGCCCTGTCCCCTGAGCTGTCTACGCCTCACCATCATCTGGTCATTTTACCCTGTTTCCTCTTCCTGCCACCAGTGAGGGGCCTGCAGAGGTGACGTGCAGTTTGTCCTAATGGCAGAGAGATCCCAGGTGTATCTGTGAATTAGTTGTCTGAACAGGGATATCAAGGCCACTTCTACATTTTCTAAATATAACAAGGTGCAACCTTCTAGACTAATTTTGCTGCACAATGTTGAGTTGATTTTGACATGTTTCTCATTAAAGAACATCAAGAAAGAGCCACTGAATCTGACTGACCAAAAAGATAATGCCAGACATTGGAATGCCTAGTGCTGATTATTCCCTAGGAAGTATTTTGGAAAAAAGAATTGAATTTGAAAGTTTTCAAAATCAGAAGCTAAACCATAAAACTTACACTTTAAATTTCCTTAGTGTATTCAGCATATTCCTAGAATTGTTCCTAAATTATAACCTGAGAAAGTGTTGACCTCTACCATGAATATGGGTTTGGCAGTGATTTAAATTACACTTCTGTTTTTTCTAATGCCCCGTGGTTGTTCTCTGATGATTTCTTTCTTTCCTGAGCCTCTTTAGCACAACACTTACAAGATTGCCTCTGTGCAGCCTTATTCCTGTCCCAGCAAAGGTAACCGGCAGCCTGCCAGACCTTTGGGCTCGCTCTGGTGTGGAAGCTTTCCTCACTACTTCCCTCAGGCCCTCAGGGAGGGTCAAGGCCTGGGCTCCAATTCCAGGCTTACCACTAATTGCTATGGCTGGCCTCTTAGTTTCTGTGACCCTCCTCATCTGTAAGAAGTGGAAAGAGACATAGATTTATAACTGGGACACAAAACATCCTCTCCCTCCTAGAGCAGGCTGTTCAGACATGTGCATGTTTTATGCTCAGCATTTGGCCTTCCAGAACATGACAAAGGCTGATTTGTTTTTGGCTTCAGATCATATAACTTGCAGCATGAACTGGGCCCTGAAGATGGAGTGGCCACACAGTGTGCAATGCCTGATCCCTGAACCAGTAATAATCTCACTGCTCAGGGAGCTTTTCCCCTAACCTGGGGTCCCTCTACCTCCTCCAGACTCAGTTCACCTCTGCCTTCTAACCCATTCTCACCAGCCTCCTGGTTTCTGGCATCACTTGGTCCACTCAGCCTCAGGGTGCCATCAACAGAGTCTGACAGTCCTTTCAGAAGAGATTTTGTTTGTTTGTTTGGTGATTTGTTTTTGTTTTGTTTTGCTTTTGCCTACAGGTGAAATCTCTAAGGGCTCTGCTGTGCGCTCCAGCCTTGTGACCCTTGCCTTCCAGGAGCCACACAAGAAGCGAAGCTACCAGAGGTCCTTAAAACAGCAGGAAGAGTGGGCCTGCCCCCCTTTGGTGCAGCTGCCTATCTATTGATGAGCACCTGGCCCTTATCCCTCCAGGCCTGCTGGAGCTCCAGAAGAAGGGGCAGAGATGCATCCTTTTAGGACAATAAAAGGAAGAATGACTTCCCCGCAGCAACAGATACTAGTTGCCATGGCCCACTGAGCCCAGCACTTAGCAAAACACTTAGACCTCATGGGAGACCCATGACAGCGCTTCTGAACAGCCTCCACAGCAAGGCACCTGCCACGGCCTGTTTGTCATCTCAAGAGCTGTCCTCAGTCAAGGGCAAGGAGGATGTTGCCTCCTGTGATGGGGCTGTGGTCCCACACTGTTGTCCCCAGCCAGTTTTAGAAGTACACTGCTGAGTGGCAGTGCCCTGCTGGGCAGTGTTGCTGGAGGTTCAGCAAATGCCACTCATGGATCTCAGACCAGCTCTGCAGGGCCAACGCTTAGGTCTACACCACCACGCCTGAGTACTTTGAGTCCAAGTGATGAATGTGGGTCCTCCTGGATGCCTGCTTTTGCTTATTCCACACCTTCTGTTTCTTCACTGACCCCCTTTTAAATAAGCTGTTCCTTTTGGTCATTCTTACTTCTCTCGGGCTAATTAGGATTGTTGGCACCACCAAGACTATCCATCGTCTTGCTTAGAGTAGGCCTGTGCTCTTGGTGAAGTGGCGTGGTCTGTGTCTTCACCGTCCTCATAGGATGTGGGTATGTGTGTATAAATGTATGATAAAGATTTATATATGTTGCTGTACCCATGTGGTGAAGGCCAATGTACCCTGCAGAGTGGGAGGGTGAGAAGAAATGGAAGTCTTTTGGGTGGCTATTAAAGTAAAATGTGTATAAGGAATCATTTTCCATTGCCTGTTGTGCTTCTCATATCCTCAATAGTCCACAGAATAAATGTAAAAGAAAGGAAAATTATTATTAAGAAATGCAAAGACTAATCCTTGAGGTCCAAATTGAAAAGGTTATACTTTTTCTTCTTCATCATTTTGTAAAATTCTAGTCTGAAAATGTGAGGGAGTGCTTCTCAAGCTGAAAATCAGCTATGGACACATGGGGCTACCTGCTGGGCTGCAGTCCCCAGGGCTCTAGTTGGTGTAGGGTACCAGAGTCTCTGTCTCTCACAGAGCACTTTGATGATTGGTGTAGGACGGCCAGAGACCACAGACTTTAAAATGCTACTCTAGAGCAATTGAAATGAAACAATAAATTTGAGAACCTTCTATTGAAAAATATTCAAATAAAATTTTTAAACAACTGCTTGAGCAAAATTCTTAGGTTCTTTTCCCTTCCAGAATTAAAATTTAGCTATCATTCCACAGTTAATTTTTAGAAACAGTTAAAAATAAAAACAAACAATGACAACTAGAACAAAAAACTTTACCACTGTCACAACAGCTGCCACACCTCCAGCAGGGATAATAAAAGTCTAGGCAAAATATGCCTGCCCTGGATAGAGAAAGCCTGTCCCAACATTGAGAATTGACCTCTGCTTTCACACTCGGGCATTTAGGAGTTTGCACAAGTGCCTTTGGCTTTTAAATAGAATTAGCTGGTAGAATTGGCCAGACTGAAAGTCAGCATAAGGACTGATTATCATTTTAAAAGGAAGCAACAAAATGAGAACGCTTCTTTTTCTGAGTTGACAGAGAATTGGTGTCAGAATGATGTCACATGAGAGTAATTTGATCACATATGTCTAGTTCTAAAGATAGGTTCTCTAAGATAAAGGGCTTAGGGCAGCCCCTAAGTTGGAAAAGACAAGAACACTACCCCTAGAGCCTCCAAAATGAAATGCAAACCTGGCCACAACACATTACTTTTAGTGGAGTGAGACTGTGGACTTCTGCTCTTCAGAATCGTAAGACGACTTGTATACATTTTAAGATAATACATTTGTGGCAACTTGGTACAGGAACAGTAGGAAACTCATACTCTAGCCATTGAATTGACATGATTTAATACTAGTGCTGGTTGCTATTTCTTACCATGGCTTTAGAACAATTCTTTTTCCTGGAATGTGAGTTTTAAAAATTTTCCAGTTTTCATCGTCAATAGTTAAAATGATATAGGTTGTTTATGGTGAAATTGCATTATTTATTTAAAACTCATTTCAATGTAAATGAATAATCAAAGTAATATAAAATATCTTTTTCTTAAAAGTCTATAGAGCTTTCCTAATACATTTTTCTATAACTCGGTAAATAGTGCAAAAGATTATTTCTATTGTGTGTGTTCTTTCCGATATTTTAAAATGTAACTAAGTCTATAGAGCTTTCCTAACACATTTTTCTATAACTTGGTAAATAGTGCAAAAGATTATTTCTATTGTGTGTGTTCTTTTGGATATTTTAAAATGTAACTACTTAAATGCTTTCAATTCCAAGAGAGGGTTCTGTTTTTCCTTATTAGACTGACAGAGTTCCACATACTACAAAAAGAAAGGACACATCAGAGAAGACATGTCAAATATACAAAGCAACAAATTAGACAAACATAGACTATAGAAAGTGCTACAGGAAGCATACCTCAGTATCCTCAAATAAATGACAAAGAGGGAGAATCAATGGAAAGAGAAAGGAAAAAAGAAAATAAACAGGAAACTATAGACTAGAGTAGACCCTTCAGAATTGTGAGACTGTAGCTGGGCATGGTGGCACATGCCTGTAATCCCAGTACTTGGGAGGCTGAGGCAGGAGGATCATCATGAGTATGAAAATTTCTCTCAAAAAAACAAACAAGAAATGTGAGACTATAAATTATATTTATTTTAGATTTGAAACAAAGTTAAAAAAACAGCAAAGGGTCATGGCTTGGGCAGGTCAATGTAAATGGTAAAATCCAGAATTCATGGCTTTCAGTGTCTTGCACGTGGGCAACTTCTCCAAGAATTTCCTCATATTCACAATTTTCTAAAAATAAAATTTAGGACATTAGGAAGGACTTCTCACTTGCTAGGGTTAACAGTGCCTATCAGGGCTCAGAGACACATAGTTTCTGTGCACGCTCAGCAAGATGATGTTGTCTAAGAAGAAATGGCCTGCAAGGTAATCTGAACCAAACCATAAGGCTAAGTGGCCCTGATCTGTTGGTGTTATTCAGAACAACAGACACTGGAGACGACCAGCTCCCCATAGGCTGCCAGCCTGCCCCAGGCTGCCTGAGGTAGACAGCAGGGCCAGTGGCTCCACATCTCCCCATGCCTCCCACACAAAACCAACTCCTTTCCTGAAAGAAAGGAGGAAAATGCTGCCCAACAGTCCATACACACGGAGCCTCCATTCTGCTTCATCCTTTGCTCAAGGGAAATTCTCTCCAGGGCCCCTGTTAAGCATTCCAGTGTATATCAGGAATCCCAGGACCACATTCTGCTGCATCAGGACCCTACGCCACACCCTGTGAATGTGTTACACTAGTGCCACTTCCCTATTTCAGAGTGACAACTGCCATGCAACACAAACATAACCACCTTAGAGATGAGGAAACAGAAATCCGAGAGTGTCAGTCTCCACCTGTCCCACTATAAAGGTGGCATGAGGGCACCTGAGGAAAATTCATCTTAGCCCTGGCTGCTCACAATCTAACAAGCCTCCCTCTGCCAACTTACCTTCCAGTGACGACACTGCAAAGATGCTGCCTACTTCCCTCACCACATTCCAGCATGGAGGAGGCAAGCGTTGCAGTACCAAGGCCTCCATCCAGCATGTTTCTCCTGTGTCTTCCCTGCAAGGTAGTCCTGATCTGGCCAGGCTTCCAAGAAAATGCAGATACCAGGAAAACAGACACACACTTGGCTGGAGTGGTGCAGTCTCACAGGAGTTGGGCACCTTGGTGAAGCTCAGGGTTAGCAAGGGCCTGTTGTGCCTTTACCCTGCCTGACAATCACCAGAAGGGAAAGTATATAATTACCAGAGGACATGAGAGGTCAGGTAAGATCTGTGAGGATTGACATACACTAACTCTATAAGCATCAGAGGAGAAGACAACCTATCTGAGAGAACTAGGGCATGGCTGGGTAGGGGAATGAAACTGGTGATATCCATAGTTCATGTTGCCATGTCATCATGAATGTGACCACATTCTCCTTTGCTCAGAGACCAACTCCATATTTTACCTGCTTTACTGATTAACTATGGAACAGGTTTCATGCATTATTTGGTCTTTGTTTTGGTCTTCATTATTTCCTGCAAATTCGGAAATGTTCAATAATACATGAAATAGTTCTCGGTCATCATGACCTATCTGGACATGGTGACATGAATATTTATGAATCATTTTAAAAAATACTGACAGACTTGTAGTGTGTGACCCCATACTTAGTCATTAAGGACACTATCTGGCTTGGTTTTATGATCCTTTAGAGTTTCTTTGATGTGGTGAGTATCATTATAGTCTATTTTGGGCAGAAGAGGGATACAGTTTTAAAAAGTCTTTTCTTGCAGGGCACCATATACTTTTTCAGATTCCCACTGGACATTGCCAACTGTGTCCTTCCTAGTGCCACGAGGATGGCGCATGGTCCATATACAATGCCACATCAGAGTCTCACACAGAGTCAATGCCCTTCTCTAAAATGAGGACAAACAGCCATGACCCTGGTCCCTCTATGCTTGTCAGCACCACAGGGCTCTGCCAGGGAAGCTTGTGCTGATTCTACAGGAGCACTCTCCAAGCCATATTTGAGAGTAAACCAACGCACCCACTCTCGGGTTCCCCTGCATCAAAGCAGTCATCCAACCTCCCATGCAGGGCTTTTATGCTTTTTGAAGTGAATTAGGGAACTGCCTCCATGTTTGTTGCTATGCAAGACATTTGTCGTTATTTAGTAGATAAAGACATGTATGTTTCATAAGAACCTTATCAACCTCTTCTGTAAATTTAGAGAAGATAAAACCAAAGACAGTGCTTGAGAAACACCGCTGCCAAGAATTTTATTCCTTTCAGCTGACTCCTGTCCTTTCACATTGACTGCATCCCTGTGTTTTGTGCTCTGTCTTCCCATCAAGGCAGTCCTGACCTTGTCATATCCCAAATGTCTTGTGACAGGATAAATCTGGGAAACATAACTAATGGAGAAGCCTGTGAGCCATGACCTCAGAGAAACTCATGGCAGCAGAGACCAGTGAACCTCTCATCTGACAGGAGGTCATGTAGGAGGTGCTCCACTGACTTGTATCTCTCAGCCCATTCTTCTCAGTGGTCCTGCCCCACAAGTCCTTCAGGGTCCTCCTGCATGAGGAGGCTCTTTCAGTTTCCACTGATCTTCAAGCTGGCATCTTTATTTTCCCTATGACTGGACAGGAGTAGAATGGAAATGGCATAGTGATAGGTGCTTGGGAATTTGAGGCTAACTTTTGTGAGACCATACCCCAAATGTCTGCCAAATACAACTGAGCTAGCTCCTTTTGTGGTAAACAGTGGCCTTTCCCTCTACTATTCTTGTGAGTTATTTACAGACACCAGGCATCAGTGGGGCTTCAGGCGCCTCCTTTGTAATTTTAGGACAGGGTATGAAGTTTTATTTTAGGTATTTAATTCAGTTGCCATGAAACTCTTCCATCAAGCGAAGGTGAACCATGCCAAAAACACACATATCTAACACAGACTCCTAGTTATGCAGAAGAGAACAGATAATTGCTGAAAAGTCTGACATTCCTTCCTTTTGAGTGGAACAGATTTGCAAATACCCCCCACCCAGCAGGGCCTGCATTGCGGTTGGTTGAATGTAGTATCACCAGCAATGGTTCTTTGCCTCCAGGCCTCTTCATGGCTACTTTCCAGTACCCTCTCCAGAGTTTGCATGATCATCCCTCCCCTAATCAGTGTTACCTTGGGGCAAGTGATCCCACTGAGTCTTCCTTTCCTAACTCCTCAGGATCACACTTGTCAACAAACAAATTAAAAACAACCAGTTCAGATTTTAAGAAGTTTTACTCACCTGTGGGAATATACTGTCCTATCTGGCACAGAGACAGACATTTTGTGTATATGAGTTCAGAAAGGTGTTACATTTTCTTAAAACAAATGGTCTGCTATGACATTTTGAACTAAACCATGAGGCTAGGTGGCCTTAATCTGAAAAGCTTCCCTAATGGTAAATATTGAGTGTAAATGGATAAAGAAAAAAGTCATATGTCACCCAGATGAACAAATGCTGGAGCTACTCTAGGTCTTCTACAGCCGTACACCCTTGCTGCCATGAAGGACTGCAGGGTCAGTGGCTCAGCAACTCATCATTGCTTGCTTGGGAAGGGCGTTAAAGCACAGAGCGACATTTCCCTCATCAGCCGTTGCTGTGTCGAGTACCAAACGAACTCCTGTGTGCTTTACTGAATATCCCGTTCCCACATAAAATACCAGCAGATACCATATGGCCCATTATTATAGGTCATGGGGGTAGAAACTTAGAAAAGAAAAATGTTTGATCACCCACAGTTAATTATCACAACAACAATTGAAATAAATGAAATGTATTTATACACTATGAGTGAAAATATTTCTAACACCTAGGCTAGAAATGGACTCCCAGAGAGCAGGGACTGTCTCTTCACACCTTATCTCTAGTGCCTTCTAAAGATGCTGCAGAAAAACTATTCAATAAATATTATCAAATGAATATATTTATTCAAAGTGGAAACCATTAAAGCACAGCCCTAGGAAAGGTAACCTAAAATGTGACCAGCTCCACATCCTCACCGATTAGAATGGGTAATTTCACCTTTACCTTGGGTCAGAGGTAAGGTACCTGTTTACCTTCTCCTTGTATAAAAGAGGGAAGATAGAGAACTCAGTGATTCAACAAAATGAAATGCAACAGAAAGGACTTCCTATCTCTTCCTGACAGAGAGCTAAATAACACCGACATCCATCATACTCACTGGGGCAGTTCTCATGCTTCATGGAGAGGACAGAAAAAGAAGTAAAATTGTGGACAGATCAATGAAAACAATAGGAGAATGCTGGGAACTACAGAAGACAGGGTCATTGCTCTATCATATGTGGGCCAGGTACATGAAAGAACTATTCTCTTTATTTTTTGTATACATTTAAAACTTCTCATAATGAAAATTCAAAAGTAGTAGTTAAAATATGAGCATGTATTTTCCCTTTATTTTTACATTTTAATTTCTGGGATTACTTGAATTTAGGTCATAAAGTAGCGAAGAATATTTGCCCCCATTAGCAGCTTCTTTCAGCCACCAGACTTACATAAAACTGGCATTCAATCTATTTCCCAATATTTGGAGATAAAAAGAATAAACATGCCTCTAAGCAACTCTCAAACTTGAGGAAATCAGAATACAGCCATAGGTAGGAAGAAGACATGAAGCAATAAATTATCAACAAGATTTGTTTAAGAATCTGCAATCCGGGCTGGTTTAGCTCAGTGGTGTAAGCACCTGTTTGGCAAGCACGAGGTTGTAAGTTTGATCCCTGGTACCATCAAAAAAAAAAAAAATCTGCAACCTTTTTCATTGGCCAGATTAAATTAACAAAAGCAGAGTTCTCTGCCTTTGCCTTTACCATCCTTTAGTCTCACACCGATTTTCCCACTCTCTCCCTCTCCCATATACTCTCATATAGCCCAACTTGAACTACATTCTCTGCTCTGACCCTGAATCCTGATGACATCAGCCAGTATTTTGCAGGCATTTTCTGATAATCAGAGTTGTGAGAGACAGTACTTTATGGAGAGACTGTTCCATCTAGCCTTAAGAACCTTTTCTAAACATTAGGATTCTACTGATTGAGAAACAATCATATGAGGTACTTGGATGCCACCAAGTCTTTGTCTAAGCTGAATGTTTTCTAGCCTGTTTCACTTTCTCTCCTCTTTCCATGCCTATTTTTCATTAGGATACATGTCATACTTCCTTTCTAATCCAATATGACTATAATGTGACATCCATTCTGAGGTTCTTCTGCAAGTAAAAAGGAATGCTAAGACAGTTACACTAGGGCAACAGGCAAAAATCAGTAGTGCCTTCAGTAAACCAGGACTGTAGATGGCCATGTGTACCTATTACAATTATCTTACTCTGCCTTGTGTCACTTATCTTAAATGTCTGGCTCACCCAAGATTCCTATGATGGGATGGAAGGGCTGGGTCAGTTCACTGGAAAACAAGCTGTAGTAAAAGAATCGATATCCCTCTCTCCCTCCCCCTCCCTTTTCTCAGCATAATCTCTGTAGCTCATTCTCCCACTACGTATTGCTGTCGCCCATGTTGTGGCACAGTAGAGAACATCACCACATGTATGTAAACCAATCTATCCCCCAGACTGAAAGTCAAATTAAACTCTTCCTTGTGCTAGAAATATAGTCCACTAATACAGTAATTGCCTAGCATGGTTTCAATGCCCAGCGCTACAAAATAAATAAATCACAGAAGTTTTTAAATACTCAAAGGAGCTGGGGATGTAGCTCAGCTGCATAAGCACCTGCCTGGTAAGTGTGAGGTTGTGAGTTCAATCCCTGGTACAAAAAAAAACACTCAAAATACACAAAAATGCTTTCTTTTATAAAGTACTCCACCCCGGTTATTTTGTTAAAGCAACACAGAATGGACAAAGACACTTCTAAAAGATAAGACAAGAAAATTTAAAGTGACTTTTGGTTTTGATTGACTTCTTATTCATAGCACCAAGAGTACTATCAATGAAAGAAAAACAAAATGGTAAACTGAACTTCATTAAAACTAAATACTGCTGCTCTATGAAAGTCATTATTAAGGAATGAAAAAGAAAATCACCAAGTGGGAGAAAATATTTGTAAAACATGAACTTCATGAAGGGACAGGTATATAAAGTATAAGACAACTCAAACTCCACAATAAACAAGCAAACAACCCAGTTTAAAACTGGGCTAAAGGTCTGGATACATCACCAAAAAGATAAACACATGGAAAATAAGTATACTAAGTGATGTACAAAATTAGCTATCATGATGGCATTGCAAACAAAAACAAGAATTAGATACTGCTATATTAATTAGAATGGCTACAATTTTTAAAACATGATTATAAGAAAGGCTGTCAACAACATGGCACATAGGAACTCTCATTCATTGCTGGTAGAAATGTAAATTGCTAGCACTTTGGCAGTTTTCTACTGTTGCAGAAAAATGGGACTGAGCCAGAAGGAAGACATGCAGTACTAGAGGCACTTGGAAGGCAAACAACTTTATTTGCACTGGCAGACTGATGGGAATCTCAGTTTCAAATCATCAACCCTGTCTTGGAGTTAATCAAACACATATATTTTATTACAGGAAATACAAAAGGTTAGCAGGAAGTATACAAGGGCTAATAAGATTTTCCAAGGTTGATTACATATTGTTTTGTCATACATTGTTAGGCAGATTTATTTCAGGCAAGTTAGTTGGGGGTTTTCTATCCTATAGCAGGGAGCTCAGGGCTACGGTGAGCAGGAAGAATCAATCACTGTTTTAGACTGAGGCATGCTGTCCCTGAGTGGTAACTACTTGAAACCTTGGAATGGGTTAACATAACAAGATGCACCTTTGTCTGAGTTACAGTTATTTTACATGCTGCAGATGGTGTTGGAATGTCAAGGTTATCTGAGTTTTGCCACTCTCTAATTATGGGAACAGGCTGTGCCTGCCTTTCCTGTACTTGAATATAGCTGCAGACTTAGAAGTTTTAAAATTTCCTACACACTACAGAGCTACATGTAGTCACATTAGTGGTCATAGATTATGTTTACGTACACACACACACACACACACACACACAAACCTGTAGATGAGTGTTCACAGCAGCCTTGTTCATCAGTGTCAAAAAGTGGAGGTAACCAAGATGTCTTCCATTAAGTGATAAACAGACTCCAGTATATCCATACAGTGGAAGAATATTCAGAAATAAAAATAGCAATTCCTGAAATTAGCAATTAACTTGTAATATCCAGAGGAACTGAATCAGTAGGGTGCTGGGTTTGGAGGACCACCCAAGGATTACTGCTAACATTATAAAAGGAAAACCAGAGGGCAAGGTGGTACGCTGTTGTTTCTCCAGAAGCAGCTTGTCACGCTGGCTTTCCTGATAGGAACTTAGGTCTTCTCATCACTCAGGTCCTCCCTGTTGCTGAGGATCTCTTTGGGGAAGCTCTGGCCCGTACCTTGAGGGTCGCTTCCTGGCTCCAGTACAGATCCATCAGCCTGCTGGCACAGATCCTTCATCCTGCTAGCACAGACTTTCTAGCTTCCACCACTGACCTTTGGACCTTCCCAGCAGATTCTTGATACAGACTTGCATTAGACATTGTCATGACCTCTAGACCTCCAGTTGGACTTGTAAAGGACATTGCCATGGGCTCTAGGCCTTTAGCTGAACTCGTTAAGGACACTGCCATGAGACCCAGGCCCTCAAATGGATTCTTTGGATTTGTAGTGTATGGACAGATCTCCCACACTCTTTTGCATTTGATCCTTTGGTTGAATATTATAAAATAATCCTATAAATTATGTGTCCTGTATTTAAGCTTTTCCCTGTAAACACTGAGCATAACAGACATGAAGGGATTTTAAACACATTATCCCAGGAAATGAGTATAAAATTATTCATACTGTATAATCCCAAATGTAGAACGTTCTGGAAAAGTCAAAAGTGTAGTGATACTAAAAAGACTAGCAGTTGACAAGTAGGGGAATTGGGAGGATAACCTGATGACCATAGAGAACTATTCAGCATTGAAACTCTGTGATACTTCAATGGGGATTCATGATACTATGCATTTGTCAAAATCCATGAACTTGTCTGTAACTGTAACACACAAAGAATTTACCATAATAAAATCTATTAACATTATATCAATATTGGTTCATTGATTACAGCAGATAAGCTGTACAACAAATAAGATTCTAGTAAGAAAATTGTGAAGAGACAGAAGGTAAAGGGAATGTTGTACTGGTCCCTCGATTTATCTGCAAACCTAGAACTGTCCTAAAACATGTCTACAAATTTGTTTTTAAATATTAAGGCAGGATAACACCAAATCAAAGTGTGGCATCCTGTGATAGCATAGTTAATGGTATTTGCTGAGGTGCGCCAACCTGGAGTTAGTACACTGGTGATTTCCACATGGAGCTCCTGAGGGTAACCCTGGGCTCCTATTAGACCGAGGCAGCTTCAGTGCTCTGAACACTGCAGGGACATCTGACAAGATAGGCAGAAACCCTGCACAAGGTAGAACTCAGAACACTGCCAACCAAGACTCCCCAGCATCCAAAGGGTGGGCCAGGAGGGACTAAGGACCGCATTACGGTATTTGCTTGAAAGATAAAATGACTCTAGAGACTTTAGTAAATTCTAAGAATCCGAGGCTGTAAAAAGAATGCAGGTAAGGATGAGAGGGTCCTGGGGGGTAGTTTGAGCCACTAATCTTTTCCACTAGCAGCCACACAATAACCCATTCTACAGAAACAATATATTGTAAAATTGTGGACTCTGATAATGTAGTTAGAAATTTCTCTTCTTCTATCTGGGAACACATTCAAAATCCCCTGGTGCTGCAGACACTAAAATTCACCTGGGGCAAGTTTCGTCACATAACAAGTGGTAGCACTGGACACCCAAACACCAGGCCATTATCCTTATGTCCTTCCCCTGCCCTCGCAGAAGCTGCCCTACTGTAAGTGACAACCACTTAGTCTGAAATCACACATACTCTGTCCTTTCCACTGCCCTTCACTTACCTGGCTCACTGTTGGTGCCCCAAGACCCAGCAGGCCTCCCAGTAGGAAGGACCTGACCTGTGTGTGCTCTTGCCAGTTGTCTCTACAGTGCTGCCCTCCCCGGTGTCTACAGAGGTGGACTCCGTGAGTGAGGGACTTGAGGTTTGTTCCCTGTGCAGGACCTGGCACCTAGGAGTACCAAGCACATGCTTCGTGAAAGAAGACATTCTGCCACACTTCCTGGGGAGACCAAGAATTCCATTCTGGCCTATCAAGTTTTAGTGCTAGAGGATCTCAGAATCTGAGGGTATTCAAGGCTTTTAAAAGTAGGTGTTCTTAAACTCTGGTTGCACAGAAAAATCAACTAACGCGGTTATATCAAATTTAAAACCTTCTGCACAACAAAGGAAACCTCCAATGTAGTGAAGAGACAGTTTATGGAGTGGGGAGAAACTTTTGCCAACTATTCCTCAGAGAGGGGATTAATATCTAGACTACATGATGAACTAAAAGAGGTCACTCCCCCAACGTAAAGAATGGACATCAGAAATGAGTAAGACTTCTCAAAGTACAAATGACCAATAAGTACGTGAAATAATGTTCAACATTTCTAATTTTTAAAAAAAGACTGTTCTTTGACATGATGGCATATGCCTATAATCCCAGGAGGCTGAGACAAACGATGGCAACTTCCAGGCCAGTCTGGATGACATAGCAAAACCCTGTCTCAAAATAAAAAGGCTTAAGGAGCAAGTGACTCAGTGGCAGAGTAACCCTGGATTCAATTACCAGTGCCTCAAAAAAGTGCTGTTCTTTAACACTTTTATACTGGATTCAACTAAGTTTCCCTGGAAAAGGCTAGGACACTATATGAAACTTTACTGAGCTTCACAATCCAAAGTTGTAGCCTTGTACTGAGGCATGTTGGTGACTGTGGAGAGAAACGGGTAAGGTGGCAAGGAAAAAGCGGGCAGCCAGGGCAAAGAAAGGGTAGAATGAGAAAGAAAAGGAAAGGGAAGGGTGTGAGGAGAGATAGGGACAGACGCCAGAGACAGACAGCACATTAGAGAGCCAGCCAAAAGAAATAAAACCACAAGAACACTACCCACTAATAAGATCAAATAACTCACACCCGATGACAGCACAGGAGGTCACAGTGTGATGCATGGGATCTTGGCTTTCAGTTTTAATCTGAATACTACATAAGAGAGGACTCCAAGTTCTGGAGGCCTGCAGGACCCTGTTTTACCCTTTGAATCTGGCAACTCTCCACTTTGTGTGAGGCAGTTCTTGGCCCACCACATTAGGATGACTCAGTATTTAAAGGCGTAGAAACTTGGCAGAAGACTCCCTATACCCAAGTCAGCAACACCCCAGGATGGAAGCCAAATTTGAGGTGAAAATGTTAGGACGGATTTAGGTTGTGAGAGCTAGCATCATTAATGGATTAAGGCTATTGTTTCTGGAGTCTGTTATCACAGAAGTCATTTCTTTGTATAAAAGGTTGTTCTGCCTCTCCCTCTACCCCTTCTTTGTCCTTTCACCATCCGCCATGGGATGACACAGCATGAAGGTCCACGACAGATAACAGCTCCCTGCACTTTTCAGACTTCAGAACTCTAGGAAATCCATTTTTTATGAATTAGCCAGCCTTGGGTATTCTAACCACACAACATGCACTAAGGTAGTGTCTGAAAAAGTTTATTTTGTGTGGCTTGTTAGTTCTTTTTGGTGGATTTTGCCCGGCAAAAATCTCCTGGTTATCCTTGATTTGCCATCAATCATTTTGGCCATTTACATGTTTTTGACAGCCAAATATTTTTGTATTACTACACCTAGTGTTTAGTTTCATTCTGGTATATAGTTAATTAGAAAAGACTTAGCCCTTCAAGAATTTTTAGTAAATCTCTTCCGTTCTGCATTCTGCATTATTCCACACTTGGGAAATGTTTTGGGACTCTGTGCTTTGTCCTAGTTAGTCCTTATCACCATAGCACCATAATCGAGATTTCACTCTTTTTATAAGTTTTTATGGTGTCTCATAAGCTTCCCATACAGTAAGAGTCCTTTGGGGAAAGTCAGCTGCACACTCAAAGCCCCTCAAGTTTCAACTCACTCCATTTTCATACACTGCTAAGAGCTTTGTGGCTTCACTTTGCCCCAGCAGATGCTCTCTGGCTTGGAAAAGGTCAACCCTCAGTCCATGCCCAGAATCATTAACTAGCATCAGGGGATAAAATGACTAGAACTAGAACTAGCATCAGGGGATAAAATGACTAGAGTAATTTCAGAACACCAGGCAAAATTCTGTTTTCTCCATAACTAGTTTATCTAATCCCAATTCTCTGATGCACCTAAAAATAAGACGCCACCCCTCAAAATTCTAAGTTCAGACTAGCCCTTGGACTGGTAGATTCCAGGATTGTCAAAATTCTTTTACTTCATCCCCAGATAGTCTAATTCTAAATTACTTTCCAATCTATAGACTGTAGATCTGCCAACTCAGGTTGATACAAAGCATTTGTGCATTTAAAATATTCTTAACCCACCCCTTGATATCCTTTTTCTTTCTTCTGAGATCCTCTTAAGGGCAACAGCCATCCCAATATCCAATTGCAAATTCTAACTTAGACTTGTAACCAAGAACTACTATAATTGATAGCAAAAATCCCTGAAAACAAGAAGAGTTCTAAATCATGGTTTTGAGTATCAATTGATCTGGAACTTTCTCCTTATGATCAAGGTACACAGGTCTGCAGTGATCTTGACTCTCAGTTGCTCAATATCCTTACTTGTTCTCATTGGAGGTTACAATAGAACACCATGGAAATGGTACTGCAAGGAAATTAGTTTGGGAGTAAATGATCTGAAAATCTGCTTTGGGTTTTAAAATATCATACAGCATATCAACCTAAACCTTCTTACCTCTGACAAAGGGAAAAGTCTTAAGACATGAGTTTCAAAACCAGGCGTGGTGGTTCATGCCTATAATCCCAGCACTCGGGAGGCTGAGGCAGGAGGATTGTTGGGAGTTTGAAACCAGCCTGGGTTACAAAGCGAGCTCAAGGCCAGCCTGAACTGCATAGAGACCCTGTCTCAAAAAGACAAAAAAATAAAAGACAAAAAAATAAAAGACATGAGTTTCAGAGCTAAACTAAGTGCCTGAAGAATGCTAACTGGTGGGCGAGCATGAACAGTTCTCTTCCGCTAATGCGTAAGTATCTGGCAGTTGGTGAATGCATTAGGTTAAGGGAGATAAGAGCATGTGCTACCAGATGAAGTGACCAGAGGCTAGAGGGAAATGAAAGGGAGCCTCGTGATTGTCTCTGAATGACCTGTTACTGACAACACTCACTGCTGGGAGAGAGGGAACATCTGAAGACCTCAATTCAAGAACACCAGAAATGTTTTATAAAGAACATTTCAGTGGACGTTTGGCTCTAATGGAATCCTGGTGTTACTTTTCTTTAGTAACCAGAGTACATGATCCCTAAAGAGAACACTCTTACATAGGTAGACTGTACATCATACATCACTTTGCAGTCTGCACAATCCCTGGGCTTGCTATTGACGCGTGAGGGTAAAGGTTCTGGTCCAGTCCTACTGCCATATTTTCTTTGCCCATCATTCTGTTGTATCCCTTCATCGCACTCTCTCCTCTAAGAAAGTTCCACTCAGTTGAGTCTTCAGAACAGCAAATTCAGGGAAGCTTGGTAGTTTTAGGAAAGAAACCCAGAGTCACCCTGTGAAATAAATGGATGGAAAACAAAGATCATATTATATTCTCAGTCCTGAACAAGACCATCTGAGAAGAGTGATATGCTGTCACAATGAAGTACACAATCCATTTTCACATAAAATTAAGTATATAATCTGAAAGGAAAAACAAGTTGACAAGGTCCAAAGTAGTACTTCTTAACCCTAAATATATTTTAGAACCATCAGAACTTAAAACCATGCACGTCATCTTGGGTCTCACGCAGGCAATTTCTATTTAACTAGGATGGAGACAGTAGACTGGGCATCAGCATTTATGGAATCTCCACAGGTGATATGAATGTGCAGTTAGGGGTGACAATCACTGGTCTTAGGGTCTTGGCTAAGGTGACACAGGATGATAGTGAAATGTACAGTCAGTTGAGAGAAAATCTTGGAAATCAGTTCATTTGAGTATGAATTCTCAGTTAATGTTGGCATAGCCTGGAACAAAAAGAAAAAGGTGGCAGAGGGAAGGACATCACTAGCATCCCCTGCAGCATCCGTTGCAGCCATTTGTACTGGTGATTACTATGTAAGTCAATACCTGACTTAACTGAAATATAATTTTACATTCTTTAGGTTCTGAGATGACCAAGGCAGACGAATCTTGACAATATATCAGAAAGTAACTCAATTATTATTGCTGTATAATACTTTTATTAAACAGTTTTATGAGGGAAAATACCAAATTTCTTATGTGTTACATCGTAATTTTCAGGCATGTCAGAGTCCAGTGGCAAATTACATTTGGAGTTTTAAAGTCCACATCTGTATACCACCCCTTTGAGAAATATTGAAAAGCAGTTCTATACCTCGGCATTAAAGGTTACAAAAAGCACCATTTAAAGGAGGACTATCATATTTAATTCCTTTCAAGTTATAGTCTTACTCCTCTTTACAGCAGACTTAGACCTACTCATTAAATGCTTCGATATAACACCAACCAACATCCTCCAACTTACCAAAATTCAAATAAATCTCGTATGTGGAACCCAGTGCAGGACTCATCAACAAGTTTTCACTGTCTTAAAACTGCAAGCTGGGTAAGCTAGTGCTCTGAGGGGAATAAAAAAAGATGACGATCCCTAATGTAATACTTAATAGGTATCCCCTAAGCATTTAACACAATTCCTATAAAATCCAGTTTAGTATTTCATACCACACTTACTGCAAAGTACTGTGCAACGCACAATTTGTAACTCTAACTAATATTGAAGCCAATACAAAATTTACTTTTTAATGAAGCATACTCACTTCAAAACACAAGTGAGGAAAAGAAATCAAGACAAAAATCCCAAAAAGAATTCTAGAGGGACTCCATTTTCAATAACTCGATTTTACAAGTAACATATCAGGTCCCCCACCCCACTTTTTCTTCCTTCTTTTTTCTTATAATTTACAAAAGATCTGGCTTTTCATTCCAGGTTCATTGCAAAAACCATAGTTCTTCAATCTCCAGTTGTGTTTGGCACTTAAGAAGACACAAATGCCTACAGTTGTGAAATTTGGAAAGACCCTTACCCCTAACCAGGTCCTTCATCTCAAGGTGAACCGGATTTGCAGCAAGAACTTGGCTTTAAGGATGAGTCAAAATAATGTAGGAACGAATTATGTATTTGCTCTGAAGACCATGCCCCAAATTACTAGAATGTGAGGGTGAAGAAATCTCTGACAATAGAATGTATTTCAAACACACACAAACAGACTATTGCATGTCATTTTTAGTTGAGGTCAAGATATTGAAAGCCCTATTTTCCCAATTAAAAACAGGGAATTCTATCATCTGTGCTTCTCCTTTATTTATATCCCAGATTAATATAAACCCTGACTGGAGATATCACTTCTTTCCAAAGTTTACTTTAGCAGCATGCGTGGAGTACTGATAATCTTCAAATGTTTTATTTCAGATACATCAGATAAAAGAGACTAGAAGTAATTGAAAGAAAGTGGGCCAGCTTGTTGAATCCTCTCAGAAACTTCTCTCGAATTTTTTTAACCCAATTTCTCTATCGTGTATGCTTAAAAAGTCAACACTATTGATGGAGGGTAGGCACACCTCCAGAGGTGCTGTGTACAGTGTTTATATCCCGTTCCAGTCTAGCTAGTAACCATGGGGTGAAGTTCTCTGTACTGCTGATTACTATATAATACTTGACTTAAACTCTACTGAAGTCTGACCAAGTTAAAGGACAACACAAAGTAAAGTAGAGAATAGGAATGATAAGAGACGACAGATGTACTATCTACTGCTAAATTTTGCACAACAAGATCCAAAAATACAACTAGGTTATTTCCGATTTTAATTTTTTTAAAAAAAGGTTATTTTCAGTTCTAAGCTATATAAGCCTTTAGTTTCATACTGTCCTCCTCAGCTCAGGCACTTTTCTTTTTCCTAAAACCCAAATACTACAGTTATGTATGGGTCAGCCCTTCTTAAGGGCTAGTTTTCTTTTTTCCTTTTTTTGGTTAACTATGGCTCTGCAAAATGGCCCCACTTGCACACATTTAAAAGGGTGGGGGCCTGTCTCATTTGCCTTGTTTTCAAAATCTGACAAATGCTCTTTTGCAGAAAATCCACTACCACTTTAAACAATATATAAGAGGATGAATGAGCTATACTTTGGATTACCTTCCTCCCTCCTCTTCCCTCTAGAAATTTCCTTATGACATACTAGGAGAAGCTTCTTGGGTCATGTATTAGCAGGAAAACGGATGGCATCACCCAGATCCTCTACTCCTCCCCTCCACACCAGCTGGCCAGCTTGTTCACGACTGTCTGAGAGAACACCTGAGACCTGGGAAACTCACACTGCACACTTCCACAGATGAAGAACACAGCAGCCCAACTTACTGCCATCAGAGCCAGACTCAATTCACAGAAGCCTCTGGCCTGAGACAAATTGAAGAGACCTTTTTTCTTGCCCCACTACAGTGGTACACCTGTGTGGAGTAAAAATTTTAATACACACATACAATGTTTCAATACTGTTGACAAGAAATACCAAGTGCAACAAAATCCTCAGTGCAACTACCAAGATGCTGACTCTTCCCAGGTGGCCCACTTCTTCCATAGGAACTGGATAGAAACAAAATTCCAGTAAAACTGAACACTACATCCTGAGAGTTGGTTATAAGATTTGGCCTCGATTTTTAAAATGTCACACCATTCAAAAAGTGGTTTAGGGATTTAGTTCAGTGGCACAAGCACCTGCCTAGCAAGTGTGAGGTCATGGGTCTGAGCCCTGGGACAAAAAAAAAAAGAAAGAAAAGTGGTTTGGACCACAAAAAAATTCTCCTGAAAGTAACTTTGGATGGCTAACTCAGTTTTTACTTTCAACAATTAACAATTTCCAAAGCACTGATGAATTTCCTACAAGCCACAACTGCCACCTTACTGCTTCATAGCTGGGATCAAAGAGTTCAACAAATCCAAAGACAACTAACTGTGCTGCCCTCTCTGCTTGGGACAGATGGAAAGAAGATAGCCGAACTAACCTGTGGGAGACCTTTCATGGTGGCTAGGCTCACGTCAGCAGTCAAAAGCCATCTCTACTTCCAAACAGTTGGGCTTCCTTCAATGCTGAATGTTTGACTTGCATTTATCTGTAAAATGGAAGGGCCAACATTCTTGGGGAAATATGGTTTATCTCTGAACCTCAGTACACTGAACCTCAGGGTGTACCGCATAGTTACTTTTGAGTCCATAATCAGGTATCGGTGATCCTCTTCATCATCAAACACATTTTTAAAAAGACAAGAAAAAAGGATCTTGTTAATATTTGGTGCAAAGAGTCACACTGTTCATGGCGGAGAACACCAGAAATAATTTGTAGTGTCATGGCTGTACACATCTTTAAGGGAATCTATTAGTGCATCAAATGAGGCTAAGTGGACTAATATCTATAGCAGTGCTCAGTGTAATGATGTATGCAACGATGGCTACATTAATGTAAGACTGCAGATTTTTTTAAAAGCCTGAAATTCTTCAATATAGTCTCTTAATATAAGTCATCTTAAGTTTCTTAAGATGAAAGGCATTTATTTTTAATGAAAGAAAAAATGTAGGCACACAAAAATCTTTCAAGGATGAAAGAAACAGTTTTCCTTGATTCCAAGCTTATCTACAGAGCTGCTGCTCTGAGAAAGAGAAGTTGGAAGCAGGGCCAGGCCAGGTGGGAAAACCTAAGGGAATGTGCCATACCGCTGAAGCTGTAGCTCCAAACTAAAACAAACAGATCTGCATTCTGTCTTACAACTCTGAGTCATACTTCTTTCCTTTAGCAAAAGTAAAAACTGTAACAAAGCAGCCCAAGCCTTTAAGGGGCTAAACAGGAGACCTTCTGTTACCCCTAGTTTCTGGCGTGGGTCAGGCCTCATACGACTTTCTGAAGGGATTACTTAAGCAGGGAGTTTTGTATCAGGTACAGAATTTGAAGGTTATTAAGAGAAGAAGCTGAAATGAGAGGGAAAACAGGTTCTTTTGGGGCAAGTGGTATCAAATAAAAAACACAGACTGTGTCACATACTGTGGGGCTGTAGAGAACTCATGCAAGAAAAGCCACCTCTGCAGTGAGGCAGCTCTAAGTGGGATAGCAGTGTAGCACAAGTCCATCCTTGGACATCCAAGGTAGCAGTTGTACAATCACCACGCAACAAGAGTTTGCCATTCTTTCATTTTAAGAAAGAATGCTTCCTATGTAGTTATTCCTGCCACTCACCTAAACAAGTCTTAGCAAGTACCGAACGCAGAAATAATACATTTAGCTGGCGCTAGAGGCTTCCAATAACCTTCCTCTCATATATTTATATATATGTGTGTTATTCTTAAAATAAATTCCATGAACTCATAAAGCTCTCATCTGCAATCAAATGCAAAAGCAGAGCATCCTACTCAGAGGCTCTGAAACACACACATCAGCCTCAAAGCAAATCAGCCTTCCAATCTCAGAGAAGACTGGTTCAGTTCACAGGCAAGGAAGAGGTTTCTCCTGAATCCTCAGAGGCAAGAAGCCTTCAGATGGGCTTGTACAGCAACGTAGTGACATATTTCTTCTTGTAGCGGTGAGTTGCACTAAGGACCATCACACTGTCCTGCAAGAAAAAGAAGCACACACACTAATTCATTTTTCAGGCCACAGACAGCTGTTTGCAGCCATCAGTCCTGCATAGCCACTCACTTTTAACGGAGATAATTAGATATGATAGAAAAGAGGTTGGTTTTAGAGACAAATCAACTTCAATTCCAATCTGGATTCTCACCAGCATTGTATTTATAGCTGTGGGCAATCCACGTACAGTTTCTAGGTCTTTTTTTCCCCTCACAATACAAAGGATAACTATCACTGAACAATTCTGATTACAGGATAATACATGACAAAGAACTTGACTCATAAAGTGTTGAATAAATACTCGTTTCCTACCTCACTCTGTTCCTCACTTCAAATTCAATACTAGGTTTAATACTAGTGAAGAAAAAAGGAAATACCCTGTTCTCCAGGTCTGGAAAGAAAACGTAAATGCAGTAAGAAGAAAAGAAACTGATCCTTCTGAAAAACTGTTTCCAAACCCTTAAGGAAGTCTAATTCCCACTCAATACCAGGGAAGAACTTGAAAAGCTCTCTCTGATCTAAAAGGAACTGAGGAATTTGCCTCTATTCTTGAACAAAGTAGATGAAATTCTCCTTAGGAATACATCCGATCTAATGCATCAGTTCCAATGGCCTAAACAATGTGAGAGAATCATGAATGGGTCAAAGCCGAGATGAACCATAATCAAGAACTTGACTTAGATCAGATCCAGTAAGAACAAAGTAAGAGTTATTATTTCCCAGACTATGTTACAGACTGTGGGTAAACCACAGGAGGAGATGCCAGTCTACGATATCAACTGACAACTGAGGAGTAGTTAGAGGAAGTAATAAAGTTCAATCATACCCCAAACAACCCAAGGAAATCCAATTTAAAACCCAGTGTGTCTTTCTACCTTCCACCACATTGTATTATTCACAATGAATGTTTTATCAGGTTAACATTCTATGACCACAGCATGCTGATACACAGCCTAAATACGACAGAAGCAAGGCAGGTAAAAAGTTCAACCACAGGAAAGACTATAGAAATGAGAGGTAAGTAAGAGAAAGACCTACTTGGGGAGACCTGATATAATGATATACAGGAAAGAATACGGAATTAGGATAAGAGGACTGGACCTCAGTCCTGTCTCTGGTACTTACTGGCAATTTGACATTCTCTGAGCTTTAGTTTCTTTATCTATAAAACAGGGGTTAAAAATAATACTTACCTCACAAGGTAATTATAAAAATGAAATTCAATAATGTATTTATATACCACCATATAATCTATTAAAGTCAGCTGTTAGTGATTTTTATACTCTAGCCTCAGACCTAAGAGATGCAAGCGGTTCAAAGAAAAAATTACTGGGGTCTCCCTGGATGCACTAACTCTGACTCTCTAGGGATACAGCCACTGAATTTATATGATCACAAACTTCCCTGGGTGATTCTAATATAGTCATGAGTCTAGCTTATAGCCACAGAGCTATATAACTGTATTCTAATAACCAAACTACAGGTGGATGTCAAGACAGAATGGAACAGGTATTTTCAATCCAGAGTCTAAAGCAACAGAAAAACAAAGGCCTCTAGAGGTGCAGAGGACAGGGAAAATGTAGTCATATTCTCCTTTACTTACTGTATGGGAGAGATGCAAGCTCTTGGGTATCTATGATAGAGGCACTAGAAAATAGTTCAATTTCAAATTTTAAAAGTAGAAGTCTTACTATCACATTTGAGCATTGTGCACTGGAAGCTAAATGTGATTTTTCTGTGAATGAACTGCAACTGCTATGAATTCAAACTAAGTAGGTGGTATAAAGGTTCTAGCCACCAGAAAAGAAACCGGGAAGCTACAAAGTATTGTATTACTGAACAGTTCAGCTTGTCAGAATACAGATACAGAGACCTATATTTAAAAACAACCCACTAATATAAAAAGGTTTTCTGTAATTTGACAATTACTATCAGCCTCAGCTTTGATAAGCAGAAAAACAAGTAACAACTACAGAATATGCATCGCCCTACCTCTCCTTCCAAGGAGCTATAAAGAATCAGGACTACCACTTACCTTAATGGACAATGCATAGAGGTGGTTTAACATAACATGGTTGGGCTCAGGAAGTAAGGCTGGGTCACACTAAGAGAAAGGAAAAAAAAAATATCAGTTAATAGGATTAAATGCACAGCAAAGCCAAATAGTCTGTGCTTTCTCCAAATACTCTGGGAGAACTAAGAACTCTAAACTAGAAGATCTATCTCCTTTAAATAATGTAACCACCCTAACATATACAATAACACATTCCCATTATAGAAAATTTGAACAATTTTCAGTTCATGGCAGAAACACTAAACCTTAACATCTACTAATGTTCCTTAATAGAACTAAAAAAAAAAAAACCTTGCCTAGAAAAATAATGGAAGATTTGTGTTAAGTGGTAAAGATAACATTAGTGGGAATCAATTACAATGATTAGAGATGTAAATCATAAGCAAAAAAATCTGTAATCCTTTTATATATTGTGACATCAGCTTTGTAAATCAAAACTCAGTCTTGGAAAAAGGAATCTGTAAGTATAGTGCCACTGGTTATGTATGCGATTTATAATCTCAACATACCTTTGTAATAATCACACTCTAAAATTATTGAGCTTTGGCCCTGATGGCCCTAGAAATGCCTACTTGCTCAGGGTACTCACAGAAATATTAGTGTCCTTGTTAAGAATAACTTGAAGTAGGTGAGGAGGAAGGATGGGTGGGGATTTGAATCTCTCCTCAGATCGAAACACATACATTTCTTGACCATAAGGCCCTGGCGGTGAGCTGGAAAGGTCTGAAAGATATTCATGCAAATATGAAGGAAAGGTGGAAAAATTGGTAACAATACATGGAGAAAGCTATTACTACATGTCTACTAATATTACATAAAGAAGTAGCCCCAGATCATAAACTTGAAGCCTGTCAGATATCTACAAATATGAAGGTTCCAAAAGTGAAAGTCCAAGTCATGCTAGACATACAGCACAGTTTCCCAACATGGAACACGATGCCATGAAGAGATGATAGGATCAAAGGTCTAGACTCAGGAATGAGCAACTCTACTAAACAGCTGCATGACTGACAAATACCTTCACATGATCAGTGTCTTCATCTGTAAAGTAAAAACAAGCATCTTGGTCCTCTTTCACAATGTGTTTGAGGAAACCGAAGAGATAATGGATATTAAGATCCATTAAAAAGTCAGATCTCCTCTTTTCTCTACCTCAGCAACAAATACAGTTCTAAGTTCTAAGACAACTGATCCTACAATAATTGCAGCATTAAGGAAAAAATGTAATAGTGGTCATTAAGAAACTGCAAACAAAAACCACAGTAAGATACAATTTCTTACTCACTAGGATGGCTATAATCATAATGAAAGACCAACAAGTATTGAGAAAACTGAAACTTTTATACTACAGTATTGTAACTGCTACTGGGAATGTAAAACAACAGTCATTTTGGAAAAGTTTACCAGTTCATCAAAGAGTTAAATATGAAGTTTCCTTACGCCCCAGAAATTACATTCCTGGATACATACCCAAGATAAAACATGTATCCACACAAAAACTTGTACCTGAATGTTCATAACAGCATTATTTATAATAGCCAAGATACGGAAATGATCCAAATGTCTACCCACAATGAACAAATAGTATGTCTATAGCATGAAATTTTATTTAGTCACAAATAAAAGCAAAGTATCCATACAAGTTACAACATGGATAAATCCTGAAAACTATACTAGTGAAAGAAGCTACACACAAAAGACCACAAACTATAAAACATATGAAATGTCCACAATAGGCAAACCCATAGACAGAAAGTAGATTTGTGCTTGACAAACAAAAAGAAAAAAAAAGAACTTGGAAGTGACTGCTAATGGGTACAAAGTTTCTTTAGTGGGTGGTAAAAACACTCTGAAATTTTTAAAAGTAACAGTTTCTGTAGTAATAGTTGTATAACTGTGACTATACTAAAAATTACTGAATTGTACAACTTACAAGGGTATTTTACGTCATGTGAATTATATTTCAAAAATATAAAAAATGTATACAGACTAGATGGAAATATACAAAAATGAAATTTTTGTTTAAAAATATTTAATAATGTAGCCTGGTATGGTGGTGTATGCCTATAACCCCAGGTTCAGGAGGCCGAGGCAGGAGGATCACCTCAGATTCAAAGCCAGGCAAGGCTGCATAGTGAGTTTAAGGACAGCCTGAACTATAAGCGAGACCTTGTCTCAAAACAAGAAATAAGTAATTTAGTAATGTTTTATAGACTCCACTGGCAATGATTTTAATAACTAGTTCATTTAAAGAACTCAGATTTCAGTTAAATATATATGAAGCAAAAGGGAAAACATGAAGAAAAAGGAAAAAACTCAGATTTCAGTTAAATATATATGAAGCAAAAGGAAAAAGATATGAAGAAAAAGGAAATACATAAATTTGAAACTTCTCAAAGCACTTTCAATTATTTTGTCATACAATACACAAAACAGTTGCAAAGTATATAAAACAGTTTTTATTTCCTTTTCATTATAAAAAAAAAAACACGTTGGTTAAATTTGACCAAATTCACATAGGTAGCTATATCTTACTTGCATGCACATTAAAACCAGTATCTGTAGATTCCTAATACAATGTAAGTCTTACATCAGCGGAATGAAATTGGGTGGAACAGGGAACAGAGAAATATCAAAAGTATACTAGTCTTCTCACTATATATTTATGATGGCCTATTATTTATTGACTGTTCTGCCAGAATCATATAATATAAAAATGTGGTCATTAAGAGGCTACATAATTCAATTCATTATTTTTAAACCCTTTAAGTCTCTGCCATCCAAGAATGTACAGCTTAATGTACATGAAAACAACTATTTGCAGATTTTTCCTAAATAGATTAATTATTATACTATGGATTATTCTTTCAGAAACTTCATGGGGTTCCTGGTGCCCTGACATTCTGACATATTTCACTGAAGGAACTGTGATTGCAGAGAATCACTAAGTCCAAGATCCTGGTTTACCATCAAGGAACTGAGAATCCAAACGACTCAAGGACTTGTCCGTGATGGTACAACTAGTTAGCAGCTAAAACAGGCCTTGAACCCAGTGTAGGGAAGTGTGCTCAGTGGAAATAGTGTACAGTTCTTTAGAGGAGCATCGCCCTGACTGTAAAATAATGGCAACAGTAACTATGTTTGGAAGACTATGTGAGGCCTTGTGCACCTTTCCTGGGACAGGAGGAGTGGAAAAGCTATCCCCTCACATGATAATGTGCAGGAATCTCGATACAACAGCCTTGTGGCAGAACAACATCAGCCAAGAGCTAAACAAAGAAAATTACTGATAGGGTATGAAGTTGTTCCATTCCTCATTCATCATTTAAAGTTGCTTGAAACAGATGGTGGGACTGCTACATTGGCTTGTTTTACCTAATGAAAACAGGAGTTTCTAGACTCCCAAGGCTCTTGCCCTCTTCAGATAGGAGCTAGTACTCCTTTGCTGGAAATTTGTCTCTTTCTCTTTTATTTCTAGTTGTACCCATAGATCAGTTTGCAGGCTGGCTCCTGCAACTATAAATGTGGTTTGTCAACTACTCTCCTGGTACTATGTAAATATAAGAAAAAAAGAAGGCCAAAACAATAGAATTATGGCAAAGAAAGGTATACAGGTGTTTCTCTCTCTCTTCTATCAGTTTTTAAGCAAAAACACACAAATTTTCAATTACATACAAAGGAAATATGGTTTTTAATTTTTAACCCATTTTCCCCCAAAGAGTATTATACTTGCAGGGTCTCATAAAATTACTAAATTAGCAAATGGTCTCTCAAACTGGCAAACTAAGCTGAGGCAGCTTAAGAAGACAAACCAAACCAAGCACTTCTAACTGTTGTTGGGTGATGACATCAAAAGTCAATTAAAAATCTGAAATATTACTAGAAATATTTTTTCAAATTATATAGGCTATAGCCTGTAAGTAGTCTAGAAAAGATAAAATAGAAAACAGTGCATCAAACACTACACCAAGGAACCTGTGTTATAAATTTTATGTATGTGCATGTATGTGTGTGTTAGGATGGAATGCAAAACAAATGCCTAACATGAATCCTAGTTCAACAGTTTAAAATAAAATGTACTAGACTAAAATATTTTTGCTGCAAAAGAGACCCAACAGTTTATAGGATATATAAATATACACAGGATTTAGAAGATTCCTATAAACAAATGGAAACATAAAACAAAACTTAAACACTTTGGAGAAAACAATATGCTAACACAAGAAAGACACAGAAAGAAAAGGCAAATATTTTAAGTTACCTCGACATGATGTCTCAGAGCTTTCCATAGAGTCTAGCTTTAAAGCATCAAATACTTCAAAATCAGATTTCTTGACATGGATCAAATTGTTAATTGTACCAAGCTGACTGGTAACTACAGGCTGAAAGAGTGAATAGAAAAAAATTATTGAATGGCCTTTTCAAATCTCTCTCGGAAGGTCATAGAAAAAATTTTACAGGAAACCAAAGAACTATACAGGTCTTCTGCCAAAGAATATTTTAAACCAAAACCTTAACAAAATTTGAATTATATACAAAAGAATTATAGTTTTACTTTTTAATTAAAGTTAAAAATGATCATAGTGAGCACCTCCATCTTTTCTCAAGAGAGAATTCTCTAGCATTGAGGGTTGTGGTCCATCAATCTTGATGTAAATGATAGCTAAAATGAGGCTGCTAAATCAAAGTCTATCCTCTATGTTGAAGACTTTACCTCTGATGGGTCATGAACCCACTGTCCATCCACAAAGAATTTGTATTGGTGCTCTCCCTCAGGGAGGTCCAGGATGGCAACAAAGTCATTATGGCTACAAAAGAAAATAGGTCAAACAAGGTATTTTTAAAAAACTATGAAAATCATAGTATACCATATTCGTAAGCCTCTAAATTTGTCATGGAAAAAAATAACGTGTAAACCCATTCTCCTTTCTATATTACCTTGGACAAGTACTTGGCAATACCTCACTGCTCCCTGCAATAACTTGTTTTAACCAGTATCTGGTAAAAAATAAAGTCATTGATTCCTTAATAGAACACCTTAGTACAGGTATTTTTGATTATAAGTATAAATAAAGTAACAGGTAGGTTTAGGATACAAAAATGTTTCACAGTATTCTGTCCATACTTTGGTGAGATTTTTCTAGAAAATGACTCACCACACAAAGGACCATTCTGGGGCCAAGGATTTGTTTAGCTCAGGGGTATAACTGCCTGCCCAGCAAGCTCAAGGTCATGAGTTTGATTCCCAGTACAAAAAAAAAAAAGCAAAGGACCATTCTGATAATGGGTAAATAGTTCATTATTGCTTTGCAAAACAATGGTGGCAACAGTAACACCAAAAGCAGGTAATATTACTACAGACTTGTATCTTACTTTAGAGCAGAAGTCAAAGCAATTGAACTCGGTCAGTTAAGGAAGACCTCTTGCAAACACAGCAAAGATTTGTGTGACACTCTCCTAAAGAATGTATCCACAAAGCTGTTACAAATGTCCTTGAGGCAATAATTCTAAGTAGTAAAACATCCCTGACTTATGAGGATAAAAAATAAGGCCATAAATCCAGTAAGTAGTCTCAGAAAGGGGCATATTCTTTGGAGAGCTCTTAGCAGGTGGAGCCTGGTTTGTGTTCTAACGGAAGTTAGTTCCCAGACCATGTAGACTCAAACATGACACAAGTCTTCACCTCTTAATCAGCGGAATTTTAGCGCTCCAATTGTTGAAGGACCCAGAGATGAACACTTCCTTGCCTCCTTCAGACCAGCGGATAACAGTAGGCCGGGCCTGCTGTGTGGGCTTCACAGAGTCGTCCAAATCCTGCTGCCAGGACACAAAGTCTTTGTCCCCAGGTAGCTGTAAGAAGGAGTAGGTCATCCCTAGAATAAATCGTGACCCAAGAATTCTTAAAAGGTTATTCTCCTTCCTAAGGTAAGGAGGGGTATTTGGTTTTTGAAGCTTTGAAGATTTAATATTAAATCAGATTCTGAACAAACTACAGGAAAAAGTCTCTGTTGGGAAGTTTAGGCTGGACACTTTGCAGGTGCTGCCTTTGGAGAAAAACAGTTACCCCACTGGCAGGGATTTTGCACTGAGTAGTTTACCAGCTCCCCAGCAGACTACAAACTGTGATGAAAGGTGTGGAATCTCTCACTGGTACAGACAGGATTCATCACAAATTTCCAAATCAGCAATTCTAGACAATGTTTCAGCCTTCACCTGAAAAGCTATAAAAATCATGAAAAATATGACGGGGATCCATGGCTCCCTTATTAACGTTATACTATTAACAGAATACAAAGCACAAAAAGATGTCCATATTGAGAAAAACATACAATAAAGATGACTGGATTCCAAAAAACACATATTCCTCAAGTTTATCCTACCCTTCAGTGAATACAAAACTAAAATAGGTCAATATTTGCTAGGAATGAACCGCTGTCTGCTCCAGTGCTTCCTGCCCTTGTCTCTGGTCCACTGCAAGTAGACAGCTGTGTCCACAGGTGCTGCACGAGTTCTCTGGTATTGCTGAATACTAGTGCTCCATGCGTTGTGTTGAGAACAGCACTGCCCCACTTTGTGGCTTGCCTGAGTATTTTTTTTGGTTTGAGATGGGGTCTCACTACGCAGTTAGGCAGTTCAGGTTGCAGGAAAATTCCCAAGCCACGCCAAACTGAAAGGAAGACTCTTTGCAAGGAGGAGATAAGAAGGCGGCATTTAATTTTTAGAGTGGCAAACTGTTGTGAGATAATTCCACGAAGGCAACAGTGCTGAATTTATAGAGCTTAGTTTATATAGCATTTAGAAGTAGGAAGTACAAAGCAAGTGACAAAAGCTATGTAACCGTTTACATGTACTGAGTTATACACTGACAGGTAGGCTCCTCTTAAAAGATTTGTTGAAACAAAGGAATTGTTTACCATAATATAGAAACAATAGGGGAACGTAGGGAGAGGTCCTTTACAGAGTGAGCCTAGTGAAAGGTGCTCTTGAATTAGCCCAGGATGCCTTAAGGAATACAAAGTTACTCCACTCAGTGCTCATCAGAGGAATGCAGTTGGGCTGTAGAAACCATAGAGATCAATTGAATTCAGCAGAAACAACAGACTAAAACTTGGTCAGGGACCTCTAATTATCATGAAATACCTGTAAGTTTGCTATTTTATATAACTGTTCTTGTAATTGTGCCCTGACACAGGCTGGCCTTGAACTCACTATGTAGCCCAGGCAGGTCTTGAACTAACAGTGATCCTCCTGCCTCAGCCTCCCAATTTCAGGATTACAGGTGTGTGCCACCATGCCTTGGTTTTGGTTTTTTGAGACAGGGTCTCAGTATATAGTTCAAATTGCCTTTGAACTCACTATGTAGCCCAGCCTGGCCTCAAACTTACAGCAATCCTTTTGCCTTGGCCTCCAGAATGTTACAATTACTGGCATGTGCCACCAAGTCTGGCTTACTATGCTATTTTATCACTGTAGCTTTGTAATATGTCTTAAAATTCAGGACGGTGATATCTTCTGCTTTGCTCTTGGTGCCCAGCATTGCTTTTACTATTCTGAGTCTCTTCTGGTTCCATATAAATTTTAGAATTGTTTCTTCTAGCTCTGTGAAGAATGCTACTGTATTCTGATGGGCACAGTATTAAATATACATATCAGCTTTGGTAATAAGGCCATTTTTACGATATTGGTTCTGCTTATGTGGGAATAGGGGACATCTTTCCATTTTCTAGTCAGGTAAGCATTTTCACACCCAAATATAAGCAGTTGTCAACTACTGGTTGTGATAAAGATTATAGATATTAAAATTTCTAAATAATTCATAAACTATAGGTTATACAAAGAAGGGACATCAAAAATTAAAAATCCAAGGACTCAGGGCACAGCTCAGGTGTGGTCTATTTGCCTAACATGCTAGAGGCCAAGGTTAAATCCCCTGCACTGAGAAACATTAATCAAAATTAAAAATCAAATGACTGATTTTGCAAAACTGGAGAAGAGTTACAAAATTTTAGATGCTTAGTAATGCCAGGTTTACACTAATTATTTCAGGAGCACAGATGCAAATTTTTGCAGCCTCAAAGAGCAAAAGAGCAAACACACAGTTTCCTTTTAAACAAAGCAGTTCCATCATCAAATGATATTTGTAGGCTTCTGAAAAAAGTAACTCTTTTTTTTTTTTTTCATTGTCATCCTTTAAGACCAAGAACTGGCAAACTACAGGCAGTGAGTTAGATGGTTTCATAAAGCTTTTATGGGAAAACACCTATGCTCGTTTGTTTATTTATAATCTATAGCTGCTTTTATGCTAACTCAGTAGCTGTGACAGACTGTATGAGACAACTATCTTGGTTACTTTTCTCATTGCTGAAACAAAATACCTGACCCAAAATGAAGAAATGAAAGGTTTATTTAGCTCAGTTTGTGGAGGTTTCAGTCCATAATCAGCTGGTTCCAAGGCACGGTGGCATGTGGCAGAGGGCAATAGTTCATGGTGGCCAAAAACAGCAAAAACAACAACAGCAAAAAGGAGGGGCATGTAGAGAAGACTCTTTCTGCCCCTGATATTGTATGTAGGGCACACCCACTTGAGTGTAGCACTCACACCCATAATCTCAGCATTGGATCATGAGTCATTCACAAACTCTACAAGTCTGTCTCCTTGATTGCATGAGCCTTTGGGGGACCATCCAGACTCAAGCCACAACAGACACCAAATCTAAAATATTTACTACTTGGCCTATACAGAAAAGTTTGCTAACCCCTGTGACTGGTAAATAGGTAAAAAAGACTATACAATATTAACTCAAAATAATACCCAATAAAATCATGTGAAATCTAGCTTGTTTATTTGGGTTCCCTTTTTCTATACAGTCTCCCAAAATTCCTCAAAGCTACCGTATAAAAAAATAAAAAACATACACCAAAGTAAATGCAGAAACAATACTGAAAGGATTTTTGTAAGGAACTAGCTTAAGAGAAAACCTCGGTCTCCATATGATCAGAGCAGTACACTCTGGCTGACTGCCTGCACCAGAATTATAGGAACATACGCCTAAGAATAACCCTAATATTCTGATTCAGATATAGGATCTGGAAAATTAAAAGCTTCCCAGACAATTTGATCGTGTTAAAACAAAACTCATCTTTTAAAGTATATCCTATAAGGGGCCTGGGATTTTAGCTCAGTGGCATACGCGCCTGCCTAGCAAGCACAAGGTCTTGAGTTTTTGATCCCTGGTACCAATAAATAAATAAATAAATAAATAAAGTATATCCTAAAATGTTACAGATCATATTTGTTACATTATCTGGAATTTTTTTCAAAAGAACTGGTTGGAGGACAATGGGCTGAGGAGCAGAAGACATGTATTCATTCATGATTTGATTACTGTTTCAACTGGGTGACAGGTACACAGAATTCACTATATTGTTCTTCCCTATTTTGCAAATGTTTCAAATTTTCCATAAACTATTAAAACAAACCTTGGGTGATTCCAATGCACAAACAGAATTGAGAACCACTGAATTAAGTGTGCTGAACAAAGGCTGGAACTCAAAGCAACACAGACCCCACTGCCACTGTTTCCATCAATTACTTTTAAGACAAGATTTTCAGTTTAGAATTTGAAAGCTATGAACTATTAATATAATACGCCTCGCTTTGGAATAAAGCCCTTCCACTTCTGACATGACATTTCTGTGGCAGGAATGAATACAGCTGACTAACAGAAAGATTGTTTACTCTAAGTTACAGTCAGGAAAAGCACCAGGAAAAGAGGTAAAAGAACAATTAAAATTATAGTTTGAAGATATTTAAGAGGAGAGAAAAAGATAAAGAACTATAAAATTTTAAATTTGTATGACACCTCAGGAATCAGCTGAAGCAATGAATGCTCTTACTTTCCTAATGGTAAGATCGAGGTGAAGAAAAAGAAATGATCCAAAATAGACCCAGATTCCCATAGTGACCTTGCTCTTATTCAGTACACCAAATACTGCTGTCACATATTGATAAGTACATAGTACCTAAATCCTGAGTCATCAATGTAGGAAAAGGGTAAAAACACAATGAAGGCAATCATCTGGACAAAGCCTTGGAGTAAATTGAGATGGCTGGGTAATGAGCCCAACAGACAAGGAAGCCTTCAAGTGGGAGAGGAATGAAAGCAGTGGAGAAGAAACCCCTAGAATATATCCTTTTAGTCACTGTCACTACTCCCTCCATAACACTCTCGCTTAGGATTCAAGAAAATAAACTACAGAATTCAAATTTCATGGGCTACTAATGCAGTAAATAAAACTCCATTTATTCTTGGAACTCCCAGTTCAGTGGAAAATGATGAAATATAAAAACTCAAACAACCCCAACCTCCTCCCTTCCTCCATTTTCCCATTCCATTCTAGACAAGACTACTTGAAGCAATTAAATGTATTTAATGTTGACCGTTCTAAAACTGATTACAAATGCTGCAATGGTAATCACATTGCTGTCAACTCCACTGGTTTTCTATAGAGGTAAACAGAAATTTCCTCTTCCTGAAAGGTGCTGGAATTGAAATCACTCTTCAAAAGGCAGTTGTGGGTTGTCATTTTCAGCCCCAACCAACATTTTGAAGTCCTACACCGGAGTGGGGAGTGGAGAAATCTGGAGTGACTGGCTCACCTACTTAAGGAGCAGCTAGGCGTGAAAGTACAGCCTCAGCCACCACAACTATAAAGTATGGGATGAAAACTGAGCAGTCAACCAACTGATGACTTTTACTGATCCCCAAAACTAAGGACAAGTATTCAAATAAGCAAGTGGTGGCTGCTCACAGCCAGGCCAAAGGGGAAGAGGAACAAAAGTGCAGAGCTCCTGGAACAGTACAAATGCATAGACATTTTCAGAAAAACAAATTCATTTTGAGGTAGGATAGAAAAAAAAAAAAGATACGTAAAGAAGTGACAAGGAAATCCATTTCCTAAATTGTACTTTGAAGAAAAACTGCAAGTTCAGAACACAAACTCCACAAAGTTCTTAAAGACATCTAAGCCTGGGCCTTTCATTCCCATTTATATGCAAAAGGCTTTGGTCATTTCTTTTTACTTGCAAATACATCTCTTATTATTTTTTTACTTACAAAATGATCTTTTCCCCATCACTGGAGATGCATTGATGGAATGGGCCATCAATCCCTCGACAGAAGATCCAGCCTTTCATCGCCTCTTCCTACACATTTACAGGTTCCTCAGATTACATCTCAAAGTCCCCATAAATGTATCTAGCCCCAGACTAGTGCATCTTTCTCTTGAAGGCTTGTGCTCCATTTCTGATTGTACTTTTAAAATTCTAATAAATCCTTTCATGCCACTTAAGAGTCCGAAAACTACTTTTTCCGCCACAAGAGTTAGCGAATGGACCCTACCTACTGGTAGTATGTTTCGGCTCCTCATCTCTGCTTTGAGAACCTCCTCATACTGGTTCGGGGTCAATTTTAGCTGCCTCAAGGCAAATGTGAGAACTGACGTACAGTCTTCTGCTCAGACAATCTAGCCTGACAAGTTTTCTACTCAGGGTTACAACCCAGACATTCAGTTACCCTCTAGAAGAGGACCCCGTGAGTGTCAGAAGAACCTAGGATGTGGCAGTGGAGTACATATTGTCCCTGTCCTACTAAAGATGTAGCTTAACGATTGGTCAGAACTCCAGGAAAACAAGACTTTTTCTTCTCCGTCGTATTTTGAGGCAGCACCGCAAGAATAATTTATCATCCAACCACATCCATCCCTGGGAAACACTAACCCAGTTCAGCGCAATGAAAAAGATCCCGGGTAGGGAGGCGGAGGCAGGACGCCAAGTGCCGCTGCACCGCCGCCGTGAACTGGGGTGCATGGGGGCGCCTACCTTGGAGTCCGGCAGGCTGAAGACGCTGGGGTCGTCGGTGCTCCCCACCATGATCTTGTGCTCCTTGCCCGGGGCATGGCTGCCCGCACCTTCTGAGCGCGCAGCCTTGGCGCCATGGCGCTCCCCGGACACCCGGTCGCTGGTGGTGTTTCCCATGGCTGCTGCTGGAGTCGGGGGCCACCTGCCGCGAGGAACACCCCAGCGGCTGCGTCAGGGACGCCTCGGCCCCGCCCCTGCGCCTGGGGACCGGAGGGAATCCCCGCCCAGGAAGCCGGGCCCCAGGGTCCCCTCCCACCTGGCCTACAGGGTCGCCTGCAAGCCCCCGAGGCCTCTCACCACCCCACCGGGAAACCCGCGCTCTGGAAGCCCGGCGGCCCCCGCTCGCGCCCTGCTCACCTCCGACTAAGCGCTGCCTCCTTCCTGAGCCGTAGTCACTATGGATGATCTGTAAACACGGCTACCAATAAAGTTATTGAAATTGAAGCCGCGCCCGCAGCCGGCGATCTGGGTTTCCTCCTAAAATGGATACAAGGCCCGGGACGCGCGGTCCGCCCCAGCGCGCGGCTGTGGCCCTCCCGCCTCTCTAGCCGCCGCCGCCGCCACCTCGGTGGTGAGCGCGAGCAGCCTCCGGCGCCCGGGCGGGCGCGCCGCAGGCACCGCCCCGTGGGCAGGGCGCGCGGGCACCGCACGACCGGAAAGTGCGGGGATTCCCGGAGCCTGTCGCGGCCCCAGGAGCCCTCCTACCTTATGAGAAAAGTACCTTTACGAGCGGCGGTCCCCGGGGTAGTTCCTAGCGAAAACGCGAAAATGGACTTGCAACTCCAGGCACAGGGAAGAAGCAACCAACGCTAGTGGCTAAAGCTTTGCGCAGTTGGGAGCCCCAGGGTAGTGTTCCCCAGAGTGGAGTTCCAGGAGAAAATTCAACATGGAGTGAATTGGACATAGACCTTGCTAGACAAATTAGTGAAACGTTACTGCCCGGAGAAGAACGTTGTTCTAGACTAAGAATTCGCTTATGCAGTCGCTGACTTCAAAAGCAAATTCAAGAAACTGTGCAACAACAAAAACACCAAAAGGTATAAAAAGGGCAAAGATAATTATGGATTTGGAGAAATCAGGGATTTTGTGATAATTAGTGGAACTTCTAAGGTATTTACAAATTCTTTGCATTAAATACATGTTTCGTTTCCCACTTGAAACCTTTGTGGTTCCGCGAGTTATACACAGACCAGTGCATTCCTAACGCCTGGAGATTTGTTAGAAATGCAGAAGCTGAGAATCATAATCTGCATTTTAACTAGTTAATATGGAAGTGAAAAGCATGATAAAGAACAGGTCCAGATTTAATTCCTTTTCATATTCTGCCCACAGTTTGCACAGAGTAAGCTCTTTATAATCATTCACAGGATGAAAGGCACCTAAATACTGTTTACTACATTTTTTACGAGGTATGCCAATTGACCGAACTCACGACCCCGCGCTTGGCAGGCAGGCGTTTACTCCTCTGAATTAAATCCCGGGCCCCAAGCTACCTTTTCTAAGTGTACAGCTCTGTTTGTTGAAAAGTTCATTTGCATGTTGTGGAGTTGAAATGCCACTTAAGTCTGTCATTCTCTAATTAAAACTTCTCTGGCCCTTAGCCGAAGACAGTTTACAGGATATTTTACAGCAAGCTTTGGCTCACCCCTTTAAATTCCTGACTGCCTGGGTACCTCCTTTTTGGTTATCCTTACATTTTCCCTTTTCCCCACCCTCTGTTCTTTCATCGTTTCCAAGGGATTCTGAAGTAGTTCTTACTGCTTCTGTTTTCATAGAACTTGTTTCCCTGTTCAAGTGTGATGGAAAACACCTGTAATCCCAGCATTTGGGACACAGAGGCAGGAGGACTGGTGTGAGTTTAAGGCCAGCCTGGACTAACAGTGAGTTCAAGGTCAGCCTAGAATACATAGTGAGGGCCTGTCTCAATTAAATAATCTTCACTAAATGGGGAGTAAATAGGACAAATAAATAAATGCAATGTGCACTAAATAAAAAGAAGTAAACAAGTCTAAATAGCTACGAGAAAGATGATGAGGACTTGAGAGTGATATAGGGGAATGAAACTCTCTACTTGTATGAGTTTGTTTTTTAAAATCGAAGAATGAATTTTAGGAACAACGGAGGTTAAGAGCAGAATATATTTATTGAGAGACAGAAAGCTTTTTGTCTGAGAGAGACAGAAGGGGTCCCAGAGACTGCCTTTTCTTGGGACTTTTATAGAGTAAAGTCATGGGGTGAGATGGGTTTAAGGTGGGGAAAACTGGAAACTCACAAGGCAGATGAGCATACGGTTGGACAGATCTATGGTTAACCAATAAGATTTATAGAGTAAAATCATGGAGTGATACAGGTTCAAGGTGGGGAAAACTGGGAACTCACAAGGCAGAAGGGCATAAGGTGGGACAGATCTCTGGTTAAACCTATAAGACTAATTGCTCAGGTAAAATTGATCAAATCGGGGACAAATGGAGAAGTGAGTCATGTAGAAAGTGGACATTCTTAGAGAGCAGTGATTCTTCCCTAGGGGGTTAGGAGGGTGACTCCTAGGAGTGATAGGGAACTATTTAGAATAATCAGACCTTAGGATATGGGTACATTTGTTTGATCTTTTGTCTTGAGGCCTGGTCCACAGCAAGAGGTGTCTATCTCCCCCACAATTGTAAGGTATTTGGGCTTCTGCACTGGCTCCTTTGAGGACCTGTTCTTGTCCCACTGCCTATAATATTTTTAACTAACTCAGCTGCCTATAACAGCTGGGGAATTTGAGAAAGCAAAGAGAAAAAGTGTTGAGGGTCTAGGCAGCATAAGGATCAAAGAAGGCATACACCCCACTTTCTTTGTCATGTTAAGACCCTGACCTTCTAAATCCTATGTTTAATAGAAGAAATAATTTACAGACTTGTGTTTCAGATCATAAGTGAAATCAGTGATATTATGCAGATTCAAATCATGAATCAGATCAGTGGTCAAGTCCAGGATATTTTTTGAAGAACATGCAGATGTTTCAAAATGTTAAACACTCCTTAATCTCCTCAGCCATTTTTTATGAAAGTACTCACTATTTTGCCACCCCATCTACAGGTATAGTCTATACTTTTGTAGTGAAAAAAATAACATTCTTTAGTAAGTTATATTACAGGAAGGCAAGACCTAAGAAGAGTTGGTCTCAAATACCAATCCTTAGTCTCTGTCATGATTTGTGTCTAGATGTATTCCAAAAGTCTCATGTGGTCATAGGGTTTTTTCAGAGGTGGCTGAATCTAGAGTATATGACTGATTCATAGTGTAATGCTGGGGTTAAAGGTGCTGGGGTTAACAGTGGGTGATTACTGAATCGGCCCCCTGATTGGCACTGTCCTCATCCCAGTAGACAGGATATAAGGGACAGAAAGAGGCTTGTCCCATTTTGTTGCTTTTGCTGTCTTCTGCCACCCTGAACTGTTGCCCCTCTGTCATTTACCCCCCTTGCCTTGGAGCCAGTTGATTATGGACTGAAACCTTTATAAGCTGTGAGCTAAATAAACCTTTCCCCCTTTAACTGTGGGTATTGAGTATTTTGTCCCAGCAACAAGAGAAAAGTAATTAAGATATTCTCAAAAAATAAACTGGGTGAAATGGTGGCAGTTGTCCAAGTAGTTATTAATATGATTAGAAAGAACTTTTAGTTCTCATATTTGTGGTTATTTTAAATATGTATTAGTCTAATGTTCTTTGACTTGTTCAAATTTATTTTGGTGGTTAAGTGATTGGCAGCATTACAAAAACTTACAAACATATTACCCAACAGCTATTTATGAACATACACCTGACCGGTACTTCCAGTACCTTTCTTTGTGGGGCTCAAGGTGCCTGGTCGCTGACATTTAGTTCACTTATCCATGAACAAGAAGATAGCAAAATTTCACAGATGAGAAAACAGGGTCAAGCAGCAGTACTAGGATGCTTTTTATTTCATTTACACTATATAAGCAGACACTCATATTTAGTTAGTATGATCCTGATTTAAGACGTAAATGACCTCTTTTGAATTTTTTTTATTTAGGCTCTATTGATAGGAAAAAGAGAGTTGGGGGAGAGAAGTACATTTTTAGCTCACATCACCAAGGGTTAGCAGCCACTTACTTTGTAAACTAATGTCTTACTGGATCCTAATGGGGGAACTAAGATTTTAAAAAATATATAGGATAGCTAATTTAAAATTTTCATATATCTCAGCCAAGTAGAATTTACTGATATGCTAAATTATTCAAATGATCTATCCAGCCAGAAGTGGAAAGTACATTATTTATCAAGAAAATAGATACGTTCCTTAACAAAAAGGAATAAAACTTGCCAATTACCAGGTACATTAATGAATAGGAAATAGAATATCTTGGGTATCTATATGTCTTATCCATGTGACCATTGTAAGACCAATACTTCTTGTATGTCTCAGAAAATATACATTTATTTATAGTATTAGAATCAAACAAAATTGAGTTCCTAATAGAATACCAAACCTATCAGAATAAGAGTTACACAATAATTTCTTATAGATGCTGACTTAGGGTCACCATCATAATATTTAATAACAAGAAGAAAAAGTCATCAGGAGAGGAATGGAAAGAAGTTCATTCAGATAAACCTGGAATTTCATTGTAGGAAAAAAATTAATGCTTTTGAAAGATAAAAGATTTTTGGGAAATATGAAAGTGAGAGTTAATGAATTTTTTCAGGTTCTAAAGGCATCTAGATCAAGCTTCCCACTGAAATTCAGGGCATTGACAATGGGACATCTAAGTATAAGCCATAATTATAGCAAAGAAAACAACAGCTAGCATAAAACGGCCAATTGTTACTGCTGAAGCCATGGAATTGCTCTTTTCAGTTACTCTTGTATTCAGAGGCTTCCTGATACGATCATCTGTGGTTAAGATAGCTTTCCGAGCTCCGTGCCACTTTCCAGGGCCCTGTAGACGATAGTGGACTGGAGTACAGGGTCCAAAGAATAGCTTTAAGGCCAGTTTGGGGTCAGTGAAGGCCAGAGACAGTAGATTAGGCTTGACACCCACTAAATCAGCAAGCTCTTCCATTGTTTGTACGTAGTCTCCCTGTATAGTATGGCGTTGGCTCTCCACATACCTGAAGTAAAGAAGATAGAAGCTATGACTTATCAACAATTCAACCAGTCATCCATCAGTCAATACTTTCTGAATGCCTACTGTTGGCTTGATATTGGGCTAGGCGTTGTGAAAAGTGGTGAAGAAAGATAAGACATTGTCACCATCCTTAGATTGTTTTCTGATTGACTAGAGGAGATAAGACCCATATACACAAAACAAAGAAAGATTTTGTGGTTTTGACTGCTAAATAGAAATGTACAGAGAAAGTAGTTAAAAAGGAACATCAGTGCTTCCTTTGAATAGGGGTATCATATTAGGTCCATGAAGGATGTGAAAGTAACAAATTATATGAGCCATGGAGTGAAGGAATAATGTAGGAGTGGCACAGAATATATGCATGGAATGTTGGTGGGCATTGTCTACAGTAGTGGAAAATAACAACGTGTATAGAGACAGGAATAGCTCACCCAAATCCAGAGAACTCTGAGTTACGGGAAAGAAAACTCACAGCAGAAATTCTTAAGCATGGGACTCTTACTATTTTATGAGTGCAATGGTAGTGGGCTCTAAATGGCAGTATTACAGGCAGCTAAGTTAGAAATTAGTACACAGTCAGAGATTGGACTCTCAAGGAAGTCAGTAAAAACTAAAGACATCAAAATTGTGACTAGTGATGCATCTGAAGAAGACCAGACCTCAAGATAAAGATGCAATGGCCAGGCCCACATGCCTCCTAAGGGAAAAACAATCATGTGAGTTTATATTATAATTAGCACTACCTAGTCCAGTTAAGTCCAGTTAGGCATCAGTTGCCCAGGTGGATAACCCTAGAGTATCTGGCTTCTTTGCTTCCTAAAAATGTCTTTGCTGTTTCCATATATGCTTGCTACATGACTCATTTTCCTATTGGATCAATATTAGCTAAGCAGCTACACTTGTAACTGCTTAACAGTTTGCCCCCAGTGTCACTCATGTAATACGTTTGTTTACATCCTGAATATTCTGAGTTGCTCAGGCAGGTGTCATTTCAACCAGTCAATTCTTGTTTGCCTGAGATGTACTCATACATCTATTTATTTGTTTTGTATGACTATTTTGCATTTTTAAAATTTAGAACATTGTATTTGCTTTTGATGTGTGTTTCTAGTAAAGTCTAATAATAAGGTGTGGTTATTTTCTTTTTCTAATTCATGTTCATTTTATTTGTAAAAAATAACCTATAATTTTGTGCTGTAGTCTATGAAAACTCTTATTGTAAATAGGTTAAATATAATTTTTACACTTTTCCAGAAGTCAATGATATTCTTTTACAATACAAAACAGATGTGTTTAGGACCTGAGACTAACTACAAAGGAAGTGCCAAAAGTATACAAAAGAAAAAATTGAAAATGGAAGGAATGAAGTTTCTGTTATGTGAACATTTCTTCCTTTTTCAATTTTTCAATTGAAATTTCTGTTATGAAATTGAAAGACAAAAATATCTCCTTTTTGTCAACTATTCAGAATACAAAAATGACAGAACTTGAAAGAAGAAAAAGAACTTTAAAAATTCCAATAGTGGTCAATTATTGTAATAATTCTAAGGGTGATGTTGACAAAGTTGACCACATCTGTAATCAAAAAAACAAGGAAAAAAATTATTATAAAACATTTATACACTTTCTGGACCAAATAATATGGAATGCATGTGTTACTTATTCAAAACAAAGGGATTTAAAAAGTCATCTAGAATTTAGATTAGGTGTAATAGACCAAATAATTAAAAAAATATGTGATAGCAAAACACCAACCAAGATATCCCTCATTGATGTGTCTACCATGACGTTTAGTGTGTAGACATTGTATTGAAATTATATCACCCACTGAAAAAAAGGAAAGGCCAACGTGACAGCGTAAAGTATGTTTTTCAAAGAAAGACAATAAAGCAAAAAGAATTCAGAGAGACTAGCTGCTACTACTCAGATTGCAACATTGCATTGTGTATTGAATATTTTAAAATATACCATACACAGAAAACCTGTTGAATAAATTTAAAAGAATTACTTTTCTTAAATTATTTTTATATTTCCTATTATAAAAATTAATGAGAAAATGTGTAATTATTGGTCATTCTGTATTTAAATAATTGGGCTGGTAAGTGAATAATCCTACAGGTTGATTATAGTTTGACCCATTTTGTGACTTAGTGATATAATGGCCCCTGACAAAGGACCTTGATGGCAACTGACTTTGGGAACCCCTCCTGTCACTTAACTTAAGAGTTATCTCTCAATAAACCTTTCCCTACTGTTAACCTCCACTGTCCCTTAAAATTCATTCTTTGATATTCAGGGGAGTAAAACTCTACACATCTGAGATCTAGCAGGTTGGGAGTTATTTCTCCTTTATGAGCAGGGCTTCCCAGGGCCATTGTTAATTTGGATCCTGACAGGATAAGTAAGAAAGGGTGGCTTATCGACAAGAAATGGCCCTCCAGATGCACTGATTATACCAAGTGCAGATTTGAAAAGCTGAAAAGCCTTTTAGAAGAAAAACATGATAAGCAGTGAAATGTGAAAGATTTACAGAAATAGAAGCTTTCACTTTTTACTTTCTACCATGAAAATAAAAGAACAGTGACATATAAAGAAAGTTAAGAAAAATGTCAAGATAGTTGAGACTGAAGAATCCAAAAACAAGGACCAGAAAACATGATAGAAAATAAATCTGAGGTAAAACTAGTAAGATGATCTTCCAGAGGAATTGATAGAGGACTGAAATGGGACTAAAGTTTAGAAAAGAAAACATAAACTAGGAATGAATTTAAGAGCTTTCCTTTCTGGAGATTATTTACCTTAAGGGTTTGTAGAGTTGCATTTACTTTTCCTATAGTAGTAGGTCAGGAGCTGTAGTATTTGGAAGGCTTCATGAAAGGTTCACTAGTTACTGTCTTGAAGGGATGACAGGAGGGAGGATTAAGTAAACTCCATGCACAATGAAACGCTGAATATGTGCATAATCAGCTCTCAGTAACAGTAAAATTCTACCTTTGGGAACTGTCCACAGAAAGACATAAATAAATCAAAAGAAAGAGATCAGGAGAGTTGAAATAAGATGGTAGAGTGCCAGAAAAGAAAGGAAAGAAAGCACTCTAAGAAGAAATAACTTCAAGCAAGAAGGAGTGCCAACCTCAGTAGTGAGAAGAGCAAGTGGATGGTCTTTCAGAGAGCAGTTTGTGAAGTAAGAAGGGGAGTTACCATGCAGGGGCTCAGGGGGAAGCAGAATTAAACTTGAGAGCATAGAATAAAGAAAATTCTCTACAGCTGTGGGTTTTTGTTTTGTTTTGTTTGTTTGAATATTTTTTGAGCTCAGGCTGGCCTTGCATTCCTGCATAGCCCAGGCTGGCCTCAGATTTGTGGTAATTCTGTGTTAGTTTACAGGTGTGTGTCACCAAACCAGCTATGGTAGAAGTTTGACAGTGAAAGGAAGGATGAAAATAGAATACTTGATCAGGGTAATGGTTAAATAAAACTTTCTCTTTCCCTAAGGTAGGAGAGAATTATGCTAATATGTATAATCAATTCAACTTCCACTTTGTCCAAATAAAATCACCCAGGGACAGAGCTCAAGTTGTGAAATTCAGATCACTAAATTAGTGTGTTCATGAAAGCACTAAGTAGCTTGCTGATTCTACAATCTTCCCAAATCATGTGACTTTTTTAATGCCTAGAATCACTGTGACCTGAGTTCAGTCACCGGAAGTCAGCCAGCAAAGTGGTCACTGCAGGTTTGTAAATCTACTTATAGATCTGAAATTCAACCGTATCTACCTCTCATTTATTCACTGTTACTTTTTCACACTCTGGTGACTCTACTAGTACTTTAAATAACCTCCCCAAATAATATACAGGATTTTCTCTTTTTCTCTCCATGTGTTTTTTTTTTCCCTACTTGACTCTTCTTATATGCTCTGAATAAAGGATTTTTCTCTCTCCTGTTGAACACATTGAACTATATACCAAGCTCTTTTAATTTTTTTATCTTGAGACAGGGTCTTGCCAAGTTGCTAAACTGTCCAAGCTGGGCTCCAATTTTCAATTCTTTTGTATCAGTCTTTTAAAATGCTGGTATTAACCTCTTCGCATACATATTTGATCACAGGTAGCATTTCTTCATTCTGTTGTCACAAGCAATTATTCCCTATTCCATCAAGATATAATCTAAATCCTTGAAGTCTCAACAGAGAATAATATGTAGTACAATATTGCTCTTATTAAGATGTAAATAGGGCCAGGGATTTAGCTCAGTGGCTTAAGTGCCTGCCTGGCAAGTGCAAGGTTGTGAGTTTGATCCCCAATACCAAAAAAAAAAAAAAAAAAAAAAAAAAAGATAGAGAAAATATATATATATATATATATATATATATATATATATATATATATATATATGGGATTTCTTACCTTTTTGTTATTTCCTCCTGAGTCTTAGTTATTTCTGCCATCATTTCACTTTGTGAGGGCAATGTCTTTAGCCCTAAAGGGAAAAATTAAACATTTAAGTATAAAATTAACTTAGTAGAAACAATTATAATCCTACAACAATAGGATTATTGGCCATGGAGAATTCAATAAAGTACAAGATAATTTTCTGTACACAGGTTGTAATTCACTTGATTACATTATCCTACCAACACTAAAATATGATGATACAAGATGAACATCTCTAATTTAAAAATCAGAAATCTGAAATGTTCCAAAATCCAAAAGTCTGAGCTTTGACAAGATAGATGTCACAGAAAATTTCACACCTGATCTCATCTTATGTAACAAATCATAGTCAAAACACAGGTACACTAAAACTACTCTAAAAATTACCTTCTGGCTATGTATATATGTGTATATGAAAAAAAGTTAATTTCACCTATTCCCAAGATATTATGTATATGCAAATTTTCAAAATCTGAAAATACTTTTAAGTTCAAAATTTCTGGTCCTATGCGGTTCAAATCAGGAATAATCACCTGCATCATAACAAACAGCTTACTCTATTCTTGTCTTTGGAAAATATTTTTGTCCTAGTCTGTCTTCAAACCAATACTTCTTCCCTTACATAACCTTTCAGATGGCAAATGAAATGACATAAATAAAGGATAAATGGCCTTGAAATAAATGAAAAATGAGGCACAATGTAGTCAAAGGGAAAGGAGAGACAGGTATACCTACACAGCTCTCTATTAGTAACAAAGAGGTGGGTTCTTTTGTTTTTTTCTTTTTGGTACCACGGATCAAACTCACAACCAGGCAGGTGCTTATGCCACTGAGCTATAACCCTGGCCCCCAAAGAGATGTTTTTTGGTGTTTTGTTTTGTCTGTGGTATTAGGAATTTAACCTGGGGCCTTTGCACTGAGCTATATTATCAATCCTTTTAAAATTATCATTTTGAGATAGAGTCTTGTTAAGTCATTAAATTGCCCAGGCTTGAACTCATGGTCCTTCTGCTTTAGGCTATCAGAGTGCTGGAATTACAGGTATATGCCATCATGTCTGGCCATAAAGAGCTTTTACACCACAGAGAGAGAAGGAAATAAAGATAAACTGTCATACTGCATGCTAAAGTCCTGCAGAAGATAAGCCTCTCCAGTTAAATTCTTAGTTGATAAGAGCGGGAGTAGGCCAAGGGTAACTCAATACCAGATCATGACAGATAAATTTAAGCAATGACACACAGTTCCAATAGTAGGAATTTAATACCAAAGACACAGCTAGAAAAAGGCTGAATAGCATTTAAACCAATGTAAACAACTCTAGCTCAGACAATTACCCTTATGCCCAGATAAGATATGCAGGCACCGTACTACTCATGCCATGTCCGATCCTAAAGTGCTCTGAAACATAGGATTTTAGAGGGGAAATATGTCTACTCTAATACAATATGCATTGCAAGTGGTTATCTCATTCTTCCTTAAATATCTCTGGTCATGAGGATCTTATGTCCTTCTAAAGAGCCAGCAATTTGTTTGGCTGCCATATTTGCTGGAACATTATTCCTTATATTGATCTCCAAATTGACTTCTGTACAACTTACACCACTGGACCTCACTCTGTCTCCCAGAGTAAAAGAGTTTAATTTTAACACTTGACAGGCCTTCAAACACGTGAAAACAACTGTCACAACTCCATTACATCTTCTCATTATCAGGCTATATAGCACACATTCCTTACATAATAGAGGTTTCACATTCTCTGCCACCTTGGTTACCATTTTCTGGGCATGTTTCAATAACTATCGCATATGCTGCTCTTAATGTGCCAGATTCAGAAATTCAACACTCAAAAATAGCTTCCTGTGTTTTCTCATGAGTTTTTAAAGTTTTAGTCATGGAAATATTATTTATATTTACAAATAAATGAAAATACACAGAAATGCTTCAACTTAGAGTAATCACAAGAAACATTATTTTGTTTAGATGCTCAAGAAACACATTTTGAGATTGATTTCCAAGTTATTTCTCCTAGCTCCCATAAATTTTACTTTTATTAGCTAGAAATGTTATGAAGAAGATCTATTTCATTGGCTGAGAGATATAACCAATCAATAATAAAAAAGAAACAATAAATCTGTGTAGTTTAGATAGCCATAGATATGTACAACATTCTGAAGTGTAATTCCCTCTTAATCCATTAACTCTGTTCTTGAACTGTTTCCTTGTTCCCTATTACTAACTTCCTATTTGACCCAATAAGGATCATGTATATTACAGTATCTCTTGACTCTTTGAAAGAAATTACATAAATATAAACAAACATATCACCAGTACTTAAGTCATCAATTTGTATAGTCACTTACCTTTAAATACTTGAACAGCCCAGCGTCCTTGGAGCTCTGCAATGGGCATAATGGCTCCCAAGGGCTGTATCAAGCCTATGATTGCAAGAGTTGGTCTTTCCAGGTTAGGGGGGAAGACCTTTTTATACAGTGATACTTTGTTTTTCACCACTTTGACAGAATCTTCCAGAAAAGGAAAAGCAAAACTATAGCCTGTGGCGAAGATAACAACATCAATGTCATCTTCCCTGGAGCCATCCTCAAATATGGCAGCTGTCTCTGTGAACTCCTTCACATTTCCTTTCACCTTCACCATGCCAGCTATTATACGATTTGGCAGGTCATCATTTACTGTTGGGTGCTGGCTCAGTGCTCTGTGAATGATGATAAAATGAAGAGAAGGAAAAATGAGAAAAGAAAGAAGGACAGAGAGAAAGAAATTAATACCATGTAAGTAAGATTCTGCTTTGGTGGAAAAGGTTAAACAGTATGCCCTCATCTAGCCATAAAGTTTTGGAAAGGTCTGTTTTGCACCAGCATGGCACAGATCAGGATATCAGGGATAGTTTGGATTCTAGGTGGCATTAAAAGGGAGAATCTTGGAGAATTAGAAGAGTCTTATTTGAGGGAGTGAATGTGTGGCTTCTCAAGTAATAATGTTCTTTGGTTTCTATTCATATATCAAGAAGTCAGGCAGAATATCAAAAAGTTTTTCAGTCCCATTTCCAGTTCTAAAGGCCCAAGAGGTAGACTTAGACCATCATTTTCCAAGCTGTGTGATAAACTACATATGTAGAGCAATTTATCGTTTAAAAATTACTTTTCTTTTTTTGAGACAGGCTCTCATTATATAGTTCAGGTTAGCCTTGAACTCACTACTGTATCCTATGCTAGTTGCAAACTTGTGGCAATTCTCCTGCCTTAGCCTCCTGAGTGCTGGGATTACAGGTGTGCACCACCACACCTGGCTTAGCTCACTTTTTGGGTTTCATGGCTGGCCAACATGGAAGTATATTTAATCACTTTTCCCACTTTTACCTTATGGTCTAGATATACCAGACTATATTCAGGTCCCAGGGCATAATACTACATCCCAATCATATATCACAATTCTATTTGTTTGGCTGTCTCTTGTTATTCCACAGAATTTCAATCTATTTTGCAACCATAAAAGAGAAAATAATTCACTGAAAGGTCATTTGGAAACAAAGCATCCAGTTATTTTAAGTTGAAAAAAAATCTTTCTGATTCAAATTTAGCATCATTGCCGGGGATTTAGCTCAGCAGCATAAGCATCTGCCTGGCAAGCTCTAGGTTGTGAGTTTGATCTCTTGTACCAAAAATTAGCATCATTAATAAGAGATAAACTGGCATTATGTGGTTCCTGATGTGATCTGCCAAAAACATACATCGCTTATGTAGTACATGTGTCCAAAATGTTGAACCTGAATATAATAAAGGCTAAAGCACTATCCACGTCAAAATTTAGAGACATTCTATAAAGCAATGCCTTTAATTCTTAAGACAAAAAAGTTCATGTTAAAAGACAGAATGGAGAACTGTTATTTAAGTATAAGAGAGATTAAGTAGATAGGATAACTAGTAAAGTCTTTTTTTCTTTTTTCTTTTTTTTTTTTGGTATCAGGGATTGAACTAGTAGATAGGATAACTAACTGCAATGATGTATGGATACTTTTTGGAATTCTGGACTTGGAAAAGAAAAAAAGTAAGCTACAAAGAATATTATTGGGACAACTGTAGAAATTTGAAAATGTCAGTATTTTTGTAACATGTTTTATCAGTATTAAATATCCCAAGTGTGATCATTGTACTACAGTTACAGGAGAATGCCCTTTTTCTTAGGTGACATAAGATAAAGTATTTAGGGTCATGTGTCTTAGTGACTATAACTTTCTCTGAAAAGCTTTAGAAAAAGGTATGTCCTTAGGTTAAGTATGTATGCTATTTATGTATGGACATATTTATAGTCCCAAAAGGGGAAAGAGAAAAATCAAATAGAGCAAATCGTTATAAGAGGTGAAACCTGATAAAAGGTGTAAGGTTATTCATTGTATTTACTATTGTGCAGCTTTTCTATAGATCTAAATTTTTCAGAAATAAAAAGTTGGACAAAGTAATTCAACTTCAAGAAATGTTTTCATGATCTACTTCCCTAGCAGTGTGAGGACCCCACCCTGCATACTCTCGGTGCATTCTATGTATCCTTATTATATTCTGTGGTCTTTCTTCTTGTTAGCATATTTAAGGTTTTTGAATCTGCCCTTTACTATTTGTGTTAACTTTGGGCAAATTAGTTAGTTTCTCTAAGTCTCAATATTCACCTGTAAATGGACTTCAAAATGGTACCAATTTAGAAGGTTGTTGTAAAGAGTAATGAGATATTGCATATAACTCTTTTAACACTATGGCTGTCTTACACAATATCATCAAAAAGGTAAGGTCTCATTACTATTGTACTACTATAATGGCTCTTCTCTCTGTATTTCATGCCCAGGATAAACATCTGGCTTACAACAGGTGCCCAATATTTACTGGATGAATGAATGAACGAATGAATGAAGTACTGCCTTCTACTACTATTATGTTGTTGGACATCATATAAAAAAGAACTGATCAATACCTGGGGAAAGAGAAAATGGTTAATGCCAAGGAGAACAACAGACTGAAAGCCTACAGACCAGCAGAAGTTGGTCTTCTGCATCTGAGAAGGTAGAAATCTTTTTTGTTTCTTTGTGTTTGTTTTGTTTTTGTTTTGTCTTTTCAGACAGGGTCTTGCTATGTGGTTCAGGCTAGCATCGAACTCACTATGTAGCCCAGGTTGGCCCTGAACTCATGGTGATCATGCTGCCTCAGCCTTCCACAGGCTGGAACTATAGGCATGTACTACCATCCCTGGCAAAGGTAGAAAGTTTAAGCCATTAAGATGCTATGAGTTTTCTTCTGCATAGGTAGAGGTAATTGTACTATCAACCTGTGTACCAGTCCTTTTTCTTGTGTTTTAGGTACTAGCAACCCCTCTCTTGTCTTGAGAACATACCTGTGTTTAGGTTTCAGGCCAAACATTTCATGGTCAAACCTTTCATTCATTTTTTTTTCCATATATGTATTTGATAATGATTGGCCAAACATTTTTGACAAAAAATACATAAACCGAGAAGACGTCAACACATCGATGGGATATCCGTAGTTTCCTACACGATTCAGGATCCAAGCTCCTCTCCTGGTACTCAGAAATACCTGGGGCATGGGAAACATTGTTTGCTTTTGTCACTTTGGCTTATAGTAATACTTCAAAATCACCCCCCTTTCTTTAAGATTAAGCTCAAATTCATTAATCTGGCTTTCTCATCCTGTACAATCTGTTTTTTTAAGATAACTGAAATTTTCCTTTCTGAATATTAACCTTACGATTAAATTGGTATACTCATTGTTCAAGAATATATCGTGCTGTGATCCACCACTGCATTTCTGTTTAATGTCATTATGCCTGAAACGCCCTCTGTCCTCTCAATCCTCTTAAGCCTACGGATGTTTAGTAGCCTGTTTCCTCCATGAGGGTACCGTTGACTATTCAGGGGATAATTTTCCTCCCATCCTCTGAACTTTTTCAGTACTTACCACTTAAAGAACTCATTAAAAATCATGGAATGGTATATAATTGAAAGCAAATAAACATTATTTAATCCAAAACCCTCAGTCTTTTTACCATCAACGTTGCGTTTATTATAAAAAACCCTCTTGTTAATCATTTACATTGATGTGAAACTTTCTATGCTCTTAATTTATGTCCCTGCAAATGTGTTTTCTTGAGAGTGGGACGTATAGACTGCACATCTTTTAGTCTCCCTGGCATACCACCATTAGAGAGTTGTGGCTTATAAGTCCTTTATTCTTCTTTAACCAACACAACAACCTCCTAAGGAAGTCACTGTTTGCCCTATTTCATGGATGAGAGGTATGCAGAGGATGGGTCCTGTAGCTTGAGATGATATAGCCGTTAAGTGGTAAAGCTAAATTTTCAACCATGTCTCACTGACTCTAGAACCTTTGCTTAAGAAATATTATATTGACTATCGAATGGAAAAACATTAAAATTAATAGTAGTACTGCAGGAAACTTGTTGATCTTTCTGTGTCTTCTTTGGCTAACATTCATGCTCAGAACTGATTAAGATTTGCTATTGAGTTTCTTAGCAAGATTATCATTTTTTTCTACAATGTGCAGCACTCTGGAAGTGATTTCCAGAGTTGTAAGGTATGCAAATATATTGCTTTACAGTTTCCAGAGTTGTAGGGTTTATAAGTATACTGTTTAGCTGTCATGTAAAAAGAGTCCATCTACAGAGGGCATTATTTCACACTTATTGCTCACTGATAGTAACTTTAAGCCCTATCATAATTGTTTTCAATGTCATAGTTGAAAGAGCATACATGGTCTCAGTAATCAAACAGTTTTGTGTGTAGGCCATACAACTTTTGATAAGTGAGGTAAATGCTCAGAGCCTTAATGAATTTCCCATTTGTAAAACAGTAATGATAATATATACACCGCAAGGCTGTTGTAAGAAATATCTTTGTAAACTTTCTTGGTAAACTATGCTTAATTGCCGTCAAATTTTTACTTTGGTTTTCCATTTATACCTTCTTTAAAGTAAACAATATATTCAAATATATGATTTTGCTTCCTTTTTTTTTTTGTACCAGGGATCAAACTCAGGACCTTGCACTTGCCAGGCAAGCACTTGTGCTGCTAAGCTAAAACCTCAGCCCTCAAATATATGATTTCATAAGAAAAAATCATAAGGAAAGTTTATTAAATCTATCTTATGAGAAAGGGCTGTTTTCTCTCGATAAGAATTATACCAAAACTTCCTTGATACGCTGAAATTTGTTAGGTCCATTTAGAAGTGCTGGTCCACAAACAGCTGCTTGTAAATGTTATTTAAGATGTAAAGCAAAAAGTTAGAACCCAGCAACTGTGTTTCTTCAGCTGGCATTAGTGGTGTTACAGTGTGTCCCCTGCTATGCAGATAAATTTTGCTATGCATTTTCCAGAGCTTTCTCACATGCAGCTGCCTCATTTCCACATACTCTGAATGCTTTGCTCCTGGGAAATCACAATTCCCCAGTGCAGATAAGGCCCAGCCCCCTTTGATCTGACAGTTTACAGGTCAACGATATTAAAGAAAGCTCTTGCATGAGTCTTGACTTCATATTTTTCACATTCTTCTACTGTAACAGCCACACACATTTTTACTCTATCTTATTTACATAATTACTAATAAATATTTATGAGATTAACAGAATAACATATAAAGTCACTTTTGTGCTTATAAGTACAAATAAATACTGAGAATAAGTGTTATTGGAAAGTGTCATTTAACAAAATTGTGGAATTAAGTTTCTATTTAACAAATAGTAATTTGAAACATATTTGTTGAGAAGCATAGCATAATTAAAATCATTGAAGAACAATCAGGCATTTAGCTATTGCCAATGAAGTTATGATTCAGTTAAAACTCAACGAAATATAAGAATGACATGTCTTTTTTCTAGGAGTTTACAATGAAGACACTTTCTTCACAGCTCAAGATATATGACACACCGTAATCTCAGCACTCGGGAGGCTGAGGCAGAAGGATCACCATGACTTTGAGGCCAGCCTAGGATACATAGTGAATTCAAGAACAGCCTGAACTGCATGGTGAGACCCTGTCTCAAAAAATCTAAATGAATGAATGCATGCATGAATAAGTGAGTGATCTATGATACGGAAACCAAACCAAACAAACCAAAAAATCAAGGAGATAGAAACTGCTTTAGAGTTGGGATCATACTGTGTTACCTAGCTGTATGCAAGGTTTTGTATGAGCTGCTTATATGTGCCACAATGTGGTGTTTGCACTGATAACAACAATGTCTTTGGAAAGATTAGAGAGTTTCTTTTCCATTTGGGAAGTGAAAGAAAAATTCATCTATCATCTTGTGAGTGAAAAGTTTTTAACAATTGCAGTGTGCTTTCCTTTACATAAGAACATGCCACTACTGTTGGCCAACGTAAGATGCATACTGAATGCTATATCCCAACAATCTCTCCCAGCAATTGCTTGGTTTTCATTAAAGCCAGAGTTTGACTAGGATCATGAGTACAGTCAGCAGCCATGAACTAATTTCTTAACTTGAAGCCAACTGAATGAGATGATGGTACTCTAATTGGTACTTATCATTGTTAACAGCACTCATGATCTGAGGGAATGAAACTATGCCTTGTATCTTCCCTTAGCACTGATGAGCCCATCAGTGCTAGTCTGCGCACTAGCCTGCACTGGGCAGGTCTTCACGCTCTTTTTTGGTTCTACTTCCTTGGTGACAGTAAAGCTAGAATGAAGCAAGGTAAGTCACTTATTGATTCAAACCTGCTTGGCTGTGTGGCTGATTTCTACAGCCAGATCCCCTCCAGAATTCCCAATGCCAATTATAACAACTCTCTTTCCAGTGAATGCTTCTGGGTTCTTATAGTCTCGACTGTGGAAATATTGTCCTTTGAATTTTTCAATTCCTGCAAGAGAAAATAATTACTGGGTGATGGTTTATATGCTGGATCTCACTTATCAAGTCACTGGCTTTCTGGTTGGTTTTTTTTTTTCCAGTTCAAAATTTAACCATTCGCCACATGTTCTCCCTTTATTTATCTATTCTCTTTATTTTTTTTTCTCTCATGGTCTCAGAATAGGACTTTATTATTCCCTTATCATAAGTAGTTTTTGGATTTGCTGACTCAAAAATCCAAACTGCTTCAGAAAATTTCCATTTTATTTTTTTCATTCCTTTAAATACCTATTCCTATTTCAATCAGAATATATATACACATATTTGCAGACTCCCAAGTTTATATAGAGTGCATTTTTGAAAGATGAAAATCTAAACTAAAGACTAAAATTAAATTCTTCAGGTTTTCATTTCATCCTTAGAAACTCAGTACTTCTGTTTTTTCAATCGCTGAAAAATTCCTCATCTGAACCAACACTCAGCATTTTTTCTTTTGATCTTCAGGAAAACTAGAGTCATTGTGAAACTAAACACAGTTATATGTTGTTTAAAGTATTACATATATTCTAAGAAAGGTATCATAAGTTGACTTTACTGATGTGCAAACATTATAGATGTACTTACACAAAACTTGATGACAGGTCAAATCAAGAGATAGAGTAAACATGACTGTTCTGGTATAACATGGCACACAGTGTTTTATAGTAAACTTTTTTTATAAGTGGAAAGAGAATACTCTAAACTAATGATAAAAAGACTAGTAAGTAGACCAGTAGCATAATTGCTTATTATCAGTATTATATATTACACATAATTGTATGTGTTACAATTTTATACACTGGCAGTACAGGTTTGCATATACCAGCATCACCACAAACACTTGAATAGCGTTGTTTTGTTTTGTTTTGTTTTGTTTTGTTTTGTTTTTGTGGTCTGGTGTTGCAACACCTGTGACATCACTGGGCAATGGGACTTTTTCAGCAACATCATAATTGTATGGAGTCTCATTGTATATGCAGTTCATCATTGACTGAAATGTGTCATGTCTGTAGATAAATCTCTAATTTTTCTCTAATTTCAGAAATGACCATTGCCTCTACCTAAAAGTGGAATTAATACAAGTTACTCTCATATCTTTAGGGGAGCAAGCATAATTAGGGTAAGCCTTCATCACAAGGTAAGAATCACTCAGAATACAATCCTGTTATTCCTCAGGCACCAGGTCACAGGCATGGTTCAAGGGTCTTTCACACTGATAGGTTTCTCACCAGGAAAGCTTTCCAGGGGTAGGTGAGCATTGGTGTGATGGCCCGTGCAAACCATGACTGCATCAAAAACATCCACCTTTTTTTCCCCTTCATGCTCAGTGACCACCTCCCACTGGCCCGATGTAGAGAAATCAGGTTGCTTCTTCACACTGCACACAGTGGTCTAAAAGGAAAAAATGACAGTTTAACTAAAGCTTATCCAGTAGACATCTTCCCTAACATGACTCCCTGCAGAACCTTACTCCAAGAGCTAATATCATAGGCACCGTCACATCACAGAGCTCACGCAGGCATATTTGGTTTTTAGATTTCACAAAGAATTGCTCTGTTTGGGGCCTGTGGTCTGAGTGAGAAAACGTCTATGAGGCAAACTAATGTACACTCCTCTGCTTCTAGAAAAGTGCAAGTTGCTAGACTATGCACTGTCATTACAACATCTAAATTAAGCCTAGGTTTCTTCTGTGCTTTGGTGACAGCCTGTGCGCTGAGTGCTTGCTCCTCCCCTAACCTCAGACATAGCCAAGCCTCCTGATTTCCTCTTACTCCAAGTTCTGTTCTCACTGATTAACCCTAAACACGTGACTGCGATATTGGGTTCCTGTTACTGCTAGTGTACAAAAACTTCTCAGTAGCTCTCATTTTACATAAAGCAATCTTTCTTTGGCTTCCATAAGTGCCTATTTCATAAGTAACCATAAAGAAAGAAGCTGTGAGATGGCATAGTCAGTGATATAAATTTTAGCTTAAAAAATTAATAAACATGGGTTACTCTACTCAGTTTAAAGAGACACCCAGAATATATTCCCTTGTGGCCTAGCAGAGATACTACCCTGAGCTAATTACAGTTCCTTTCAATTATGTGATTTTTACATAGGCTGGTGCTTCTCCTTGGATGGCCTTTTTATTCCTTCTTCACTTAGCAGATTCCTATTCATCTTCAAGGCTCACCTTGGGCATTTATCGCCTAACTTCACTGGAGCCTGATGCCTCGCGTCCTCAGGGGTTAACCACACCTCCTCTTAGCTGCAATGTATAGACCTCTTAGTGCTTACCATTCTTAACCCTATTAATTACATATATAATACATTTTCCTTTATTTTTATTTCTTCCTATCTGGATTGTACAGTTACTAATTTAGTGGGGAGGGGGCTTCCATATTCCTGGCTTACTACAGTAACAAACTTTGTCAAAAAGTCTTGTTGAAACAAGTGAAGAAAAGCACCACTCAGTTGTAAATAACTGATGTTGGAAGGTGCCATAGTCATAAGGCAGAAGGTTTGAGCTTTTTGCCCACTGTCCTAAATCTCTATTTATGGCCATGATTATAAATTATAGAAAAATCATAGAAGACTTTAGAGCAGTGGGGATGAACCTATGGCACATGCATTACTATATTTTTATTTTGAAATGAAAGACGTTAATGTAGAGTTTTTTCTAACCTGAAACCTCAGCATTCAGGTTCAATTGTAGTACTGGCACTTTGTGATAAATAAGTGCTTTTAGGTCTCTGCAAGGTTCACTATCACTGCTTTACAGCATGAAGAAATCAGGAGTAAACTAATACAAGCATTTTGTTTTTCAAACAGGACATTAAGACAACTTGAGGTTGAGAAACTTACTAAGATCACAAGTTAACCTGTGGTCAAATAAGGACCAAAATTCAAGATTTTGTTCCCTAATTCAGTATTATTTTCTCTAGGAAAGTTAGCTTTTTTGCTTCCTCAATAACCTCCTAATAATGACTTCAATGGGTTGTAGTGGTGCTTACCTAAAATAATTTATTTGAAAGTTCTTAGAAATGTACAGCTAAGGAATAGTAGCCAAGTGAAACTAGAAGTTTTAAAATTCTTATACATGTCAGTTCCCTTCATATGTTTTATTACAATCAAATAGTGTGAAATGAAGGCAATAGAAACATAGTGGCTTCCCTTATCTACAGCCAAAGTATATAAAAGGGAGACCTGGGCTGGGGATTTAGCTCAGCGGCATAAGTGCCTGC